>PISX010018714.1:0-39886 GCA_004024625.1 Mellivora capensis | reverse complement strand
GCTCCCCCAACCTCCCACCCCCCACCCCTTCAAAACCTTTGGGTTGTTTTTCAGAGTCCATAGTCTCTCATGGTTCATCACCCCCCCCCCAATTTCCCTCAACTCCCTTCTCTCCATCTCCCCATGTCCTCCGTGTTATTTGTTATGCTCCACAAATAAGTGAAACCATGTGATAATTGACTCTCTCTGCTTGACTTATTTCACTCAGCGTAATCTCTTATAGTCCCATCCACGATGATACAAAAGTTGCGTATTCGTCCTTTCTGATGGGGGCATAGTACTCCATGGTGTATATGGACCACATCTTCCTTATCCATCGTCCATTGAAGGGCATCATGGTTCTTTCCACAGTTTGGCGACCATGGCCATTGCTGGTATAAACATTGGGGTACGGATGGCCCTTCTTTTCACCACATCTGTATCTTTGGGGTAAATACCCAGTAGTGCAATTGCAGGATCATAGGGAAGCTCTCTTTTTAATTTCATTCCATTTACTATAGCACCAAGAACCATAAGATACCTGGGAATAAACCTAACCAAAGAGGTAAAGGATCTGTACTTGAGGAACTACAGAACACTCATGAAAGAAATTGAAGAAGACACAAAAAGATGGAAGACCATTCCATGCTCTTGGATCGGAAGAATAAACATTGTTAAAATGTCTATACTGCCTAGAGCAATCTATACCTTTAATGCCATTCCGATCAAAATTCCACTGGTATTTTTCAAAGAGATCTATCTCTTTTTTTGTGGTAACTAGGGGAGAGAGAGAGAGCGCTCATGCACACAAGCTCTTTAGTGCCTCTTAGAAAGGCACTAATCCCATGGGATCAGGGTCCCACCCTCATGATCTAATTTACTCTAATTACCTCCCAAAGGCTCTATCTCCGGACACCATCACATTAGGAGCTAGGAATTCAACTTAAGAATTTGGTGTTTGTGGGGGAGACACAAACATTCAGTCCAAAGCATATAGTAAGCACGCAATAGATACTGTTTTTAAGTAATTGATATTGAAGGGTATCAAAGATGGAAAAAATGACATTTAGGATGAGATAGATAGAATCCTCATTTACTTAAAACAAAACTGAATGTCCACTATATTATGAGCTTTCCTTTAAACTCCCCAAGTACTTTTCTGGAACTTTCTTAAAACATAGCCCTTTTTACCTTGGTTTACAGAATTATACTTGTCCTGCCTCATCTATTAGACCATAAGCATCCCAAATCAGAAGCTATGTCGGATACTTATCCTTTTACCTTTTATGGTGCCTAACATAGTGTCTCTAGTAAAGCTAAATGTCAGAGCAAAGGACTATGTTTTTTCTTTCTGTATTGGGCCTATACAACAGTATAAATATTTTCCTCACAACTCCCACATTGCCATAATTATTTGTTATCATGTGCCACCCATACTCAGTCCTGAGTCCTTGAGTGGTGAGAATCATGTTCTAGTCATCTTTGTGTTCCCGTATCTACTGCAAGGCTGGGCACATAATAATTGTTAACTTATTTATCCGTGCAACATAATACCTGAAATGTGGTCAGTGCTGAGTAAAGAGTTGATGAAGTGTTTATTGACCAATTCCCTGACTGCTGCTTCATTTCATTCCTTTTGCCAATACTGAACGATCCGGTGCCACCATTGCTGTCCAACACCTACATCAGCTAAGAAACCAGCTCGAGTGCTGCCACTGCTGCCACTGCCAGGAAGTGTCTGCTTCCATTACCCCACCGTCCTATCTACTGGTTTCCAGTCCCAAGCATGCTGTGGTCAGTTACCCCCTGCACCACTGCAGCTTCTTCCACTGGGATCTGATTGGTTTGTCCTTCATACCCCACTTATGATATATAGTCTGTGCTTCCTTTGAGGCCTCATGCTGTTAATTTTCCCCCGGTTTTTCTCCTGATGGTTTCTACCTTGTTCAACTTCCACCAAAGCATTAGTTGAGTGGGTGGCACTTCTTTGTTTCTCGGGGGAAATGTCACTTGATGATTCAATCAAGTGGCTGTTCTTTTTGCTGTCGGAAGGAGCCTCTGCATTTATCTTCAGGGAACAATCTACAGTCGGCCTAGCTCCCTCTCCTTAGCTGTGACTGATGGTGCATACGTATACTTTAGGCACTCACTTTCCACCTTTCTGCCCACTCACAGATTTGTAAGATCTTTCTCATCAATCCTCGTCAACTTAGCTCATCACCACCCACAAGAGCTTGTGTCATTTGCAAGGTAGAAATGTTGCTTTGCTTATACATCTAAAGATATTACATATAGATTATGTGCATTGTGCCCTGCACAAGGATGCTGGAGCAAGTGGGGGCTGAGATCCAACCGGTACTTTACTCCTCACAGTCTGGTATCAGGCTATGTCTGCCTAGAGAAAGGTGTTCCATCATCTGAATTGCATGAAGATACTGGTCCATCACTAAATGATGGGCCTGCAGTGGAGTAGCCACCAATAAAGGATGCCAGTGACTAATTCATTCCTATTGGACTGGGAGTATTGGTTATGCAGACTTGATCTTAGCATTGATCTAGCACTGAACCTGAAGTCCTCTAGGCTATTTTCCCCTATCTTTACCTTTAATTGTTTTTCCAAATCAGTGAAAACTAGCCTCAAATCCAACAATGAGGAGGAGACTTAATTTTGTTAAATTATGAAAAAAAGTAAAACCATAAGAAATAGTTTCTGTGCCTAGGTTCCTGTTACTTATGGCTGCTTAACAAACTACCCCAACAGCAGTGGGTTAAAACAGCTGTTTTATTACATCTTAAAGTTTTATTGCTCAGGAATTTGCCCAGGCTTGATTGACTCCTGTCTTGGTGTCAACAGTTTATTCTTCTGGCAAATGGACTGGTCTGGAGAGTTCGAGACAGCTTCACTCAGTGGCTCACACCGTGGTGCAAAGGGCTTGAAGACTAGACTGATTTGAGACTATATAGGGGGGCAACTTCTTGTGGCCTTTCCAGCATGACAGTCAGGCCAGTCCGACTCATGTGACAGCTAAGGGTTCCTAGAATGTCCCAGGAGCCCTAAGCAGAAGCTGCATAACTTTCTAAAACATCGCTCTGCCACCTTCTGCGGTCAGGTATGTTACTAAGGCCAGCACAGATTCATGGGGAGGTGAATTAGACTCCAGCTCTCAATGGGAGAAGTATCAAAAAAGTTGCAATTCTTTTTAATCTACCACCATCTTCTGATAAGATTTAACCACTGTCACAGTCTTGCCCTATTTGCCTGTGACACTGTTAGAAAAACATTTTTATTATAGAACTTTGATAAAGATAATCTGGAAATCTAAATAAATCATCATACTTGAAATGTTAGTACTTTTCTCTTTGAAGCCAAGAACCAGTCAGGGATTCTGGGTTCTGTTATATAGTACTGAAGTGTTAGTCAAAATAATAAGACAAAAAAGGAAAAAAAGGGAGACTGGAAAGAAAGAAGTAACTTTTCATTATTTATAGGTAATATGGTTGTTTCCATAGAAAATTTTAAAAAAGCATAATATACTAGAACTAGTAATTTAGCAGCGTTGCTGGATAAAAGATTAATGCTATTCTCAAATTGGTCTCTTATGTTTTCCAAAGTATTGGCTATTTTGTGGTTCTCCTGTTCTCAGGTCTGGCAGTTGCTTTGTTGTTTTCTTTTCCTCCTTCATGAACAACTGTCCCTGGTCTTAGCTGTTGGAAGTTTGTCCCCACATTGTCCACTTGGGCGTGAAGTATATCTTGTCACCAGTATTTGCTGTAGAGTTGAACATGGATATTTTCCTCTACAATTGCTCTATTGATTTTTGTGTGGGGATTCAGAGAGGTTGAAAAGCTATGCTATCCTCATTATTATCTTCCCAGAATACCTCTAGATCAACAGCACTTTGATCTTGTAGCTACTCATTTAGAGAGGTTTCTTTTTCTTGGTACTAGACATTTTTCTTTTTACCTTTATTATGAAATAATTATAATTTCATGGGAAGTTGCAAATAAATGCACATGGGGGTCTCATACCTTTCATGCCACTTTTCACATATTGACAATTATAGGACAATATTAAAACCAGGAAATTGAAATTGATACAATCCACAGAATTTATTCAGCTTTTATCAGCTATGCACGCACTTGTTGTATGTGGGAGTTACAGTTCTGCACAGTTTTAACACGTGTCATGTGACTACCACTGCAATAAAAATGTAGAACTATTCCATCATCCCAACCCCCTCGTGCTGAACTTTTATAGCCAAAACCCCCGGCTCCCAATCCTTAACCCTTGTCAGTCACTAATCTGTTCTTCATCTCTGTGACTGTGTTATTTCATGTATGCTATATAAATAAAATTATATAGTAAGTATTATTTTGAGACTAAACTTTTTCACTCAGCATAATTCTCTTAAAAGCAATCGAAATTGTTGTGTATATCAAATCTGCACATTCATATGTAAGTTTTTGCATGAACATAGGTTTTAATTTCTCTAGTATAAATACCCAAGAGTGCCATTGCTGGATCATATAGTAGTTGTATTTTTAGTTTTAAAATTAACTGGTAAACTATTTTCCAAAGTGGCTGTACCATTTTTAAGTCCCATCAGCACCATGATAAGAAGGATTTAACTTCTCTGCTTCTTCTCCAACATTTGGTGTTGACACTATTTTAAAATTTTTTATCCATTCTGATAGGTATAGTGGTATCTGCTTTTGGTTTTAATTTTCATTGACCTGAGGGGTAATGATGTTGACACCTTTCCATGTGCTTATTTGATATCTTTTTTTTTTTCAATATAATGTCTTAAATGTCTTTTGCCCAGTTCCTAATTGGGTTCTTTGTTCTTTTAGTGTCAAATTTTGAAAGCTATTTATATGTTCTAGAAACTAGTTGGATATGTTGGCAAACACAAATATTTTCTCCTAGTCTTCACCTTGTCTTTTCATTTTCTTCACAGGGTCATTTAAAGGGCAAAAGATTTTAAAATGATGAGATCTAGTTAATCCATTTTTCCCTTTATGAATTATACATCTAGTGTGAAATCTAAGAACTCTTTGCTTTGTTCCTTTAAAAAAATTTTTTTAAAGATTTTATTTATTTATTTATTTTTTTAAAAGATTTTATTTATTTATTTGACAGAGAGAGATCACAGTAGATGGAGAGGCAGGCAGAGAGAGAGAGGGAAGCAGGCTCCCTGCTGAGCAGAGAGCCCGATGTGGGGCTCGATCCCAGGATCCTGAGATCACGACCTGAGCCGAAGGCAGCGGCCTAACCCACTGAGCCACCCAGGCACCCTAAGATTTTATTTTTAAGTAATCTCACTTCTATACCCAGTATGGGGTTTGAACTCACAACCCTGGGATCAAGACTCACAGTCTCCACCAAATGAGCCAGCTAGGCACCCCTTTGCCTAGTTCTTGATCTCAAACATTTTCTCCATTTTTTCCCTAAAAGTTTTATAGCTTCATAATTTATGTTTAAGTTTGTGATCCATTGTGAATTAGTTTTTGGTGTTGGGTATGAGACATAGGTCAAGATTCATTTTTTTACTTTTTTTTTTTAAATGGTGAACACAGATGCACATGCCCTGCTGGATGGCTGCTGAAAAATTCATTTTTTAAAATTGTGAATGTCTAATTGTTCCAGCACCATTTGTTGAATAGGTTTTTCCTTACTCAACTTTCCTTACTTGAATTGCTTTTGCACTTTTTCCAAAATTTAGTTTAGATATCTGTGTCTGTATCTTTTCCTGGATTCTCTATTCTGGTCCATTGCTCTATGTGTATCTCTATCAACACTACACTGTTTCTATTATTGTAGCTATACAGTAAGCCTTAACATTGTATAGCATGGTTCTCCCAATTTACTCCTCATTTTCAGAATTGTTTTTAACTATTTCATGTCCTTTGAATTTCTATCAATTTTAGAATAAGCTTTTCCATGTCTGCAAACACCTGGATAGGAATTTGTATTAAACCTAGAGTTCAGTATGGGGAGAATTGACATCTTTGCTTCATGACTTATTCATGAATAAGCCTTTCCATATCTTTAGTCTTCTTTGATTTCTTTCATCAGCTTTTTGTCATTTTCAGAATACAGATTCTGTACATGTTTTCTTAGATTTGTATCTAAGTATTTCACTTTCTTTAGGGGGCAATTATAAATGGTATTGTGATTTAAATTTTGATTACCACATATTCATTTTTAGTATGTAGAAATGCAATTAAGTTTTCTTTGTATTAAACCTGTATCTTGGGACATTACTGAAACTCACTTATAGGTTCTCAAAGTGGTTTTGTAAATCCCTTGGGGTTTTATTTAGAGACTATCATTATCTGCAAATAGAGACAATTTTATTTCTTTCTTTAAAATTTGTATGCCTTCCCTCATGCTCCTCCCATTTTCTTCCCTTATTGCACTGGCTAGAACTTCTAGCACTGTGTTGAATCAGAGTGGTAAGAGTGGGCATTCTTGCCTTTTTCCTGATCTCACGGGGAAAGCTTTCAACCTTTCTATTTCAACCTTTCTAAACCATACCATTAGGTATGACATACAGGAGTCATTTTAAAATAACATCTTTTCATGATTACAAAAGTGCTACATGATCACTTCAGAATGTAGAGAAAAATAGAAAGAACAAAAAAAATTATCTGAAATCCCATGATTCATAGTTGATATTTGAGATCATACTAGTGTAAACTGTATCTATTAGGGTTCTCCAGAGAAATAAAACCAATAGGGTGTGTGTGTGTGTGTGTGTGTGTGTTTGTGTTGGTGTGTGTCATGTAGAAAGAGAGAGGGGGAGATTTATTTTAAGGAATTGATTCACGTGATTATGGAAGCTGATAAGTCCAAAATCTACACGGTGAGTCAGGAAGCTGGAGACCCAGGGGAAGCAATATTGCACTTGAAGTCCAAAGGCAGTCTGTTAGTAGAATTCTCTTGCTTGGGGTAGGTCAATCTTATTTTCTATTCAAGTTATTTAGTTAAATGAGGCCCACTCTCATTATAGAGGGCAATCTGCTTTACTCAAAATCCACCAATTGAAATATAAATCTCATCCAGAAATCTTGCCATTTGTGACAACATGGGTGGACCTAGAGGGTATTATGCTGAGTGAAATAAGTCAGACTGAGAAAGACAAATACCACATGATTTCACTTATATGTGGAATCTACCAAATAAATGAATAAGCAAACAAAAAGCAGAATCAGACTTATAGGAAAAGATGCCAAACTGATGGTTGCCAAAGGGATGAGCCAACTGGATGAGGGGGCATGGGAGATATAGGCTTCCAATTATGAAATGAACAAGGCATGGGAATAAGAAGTATAATATAGGGAATACAGTCCATTGTAATACAGTTACAATGATATTGTAAGAACATTGTATGGTGACAGATGGTAGCTACCCTTGTCGTGAGCATAGCATAACATATAGAGATGTTAAATCACTATGTTGTATACCTAAAACTAATATACCATTATGGGTCAACTATACTCAAATGAAAAATTTTTTTAAATTTGATTTGCCCCAAATAAATAAATAACAATTTATACTTAAAAAATTTGTAAATCTCATCCACAAATGCTCTCATGGAAATCTAGAATAATGTTTGACTAAATAGGGAGGCACTATGGCCCAGTCAAGTTGACAAATAAAATTAACTATCACAGTGTATTATATTTTGATTTTGTCACCAAAGATTTTATTTTGAGAAGTTCCTTGTGTCATTAAATCCCTTAATTTTTTTTGATTGCATAGAATTCTGTTGTATGAAGATGACTAATTTATTAGCATGGTCTCCAATTGTGCTTTTAAGATGTTTCCACATTTCTGCTATTTTATTTTATTAAAATATTTTATTTACTTATTTATTTATTTGGGAGAGAGTGTGTGTACGTGGGGAGGAAGGGCAGAGAGAGGGGGAGAGGGACAAGCAGACTCCATACTCTGTGCTGAGCATAGAGCCGATGGGGGCCTTGATCCCACAATCCCAAGATCATGACCTGAGTCTAAACCAAGAGTGGAACACCTAACTGAGCCACCCAGACACCCCACATTTTTGCTATTTTTAATAATGTTATGATGAACAAATTTCCTCTGCATTACCTCTGATTATATACTTACAATACCAAGAAGAGAAATTTCTGGGCCAAGGAACATGAATATTTAAAACAAATCTTCTTAATACATCTTGCTGTATTTCTTTCCAGAAAGACCACATTCATACTAAGAGTATATGGCATTTGATCCTCAGAACAGATCGTTCTGGAGCTTTGTTAAAGTTTTTATTTATAACAGTCTGAAGATTACCCATTGTTTATTTTATTTTTCTTAAGGATTTATTTATTTGAGAGAGAGAGAAGGGGAGGAAGGAGGGGAGGGACAGAGGGAGAGGGAGAGAAAGAATCTTAAGCAGACTCCCTGCTGAGTGCCGAGCTGCACCTGGGTGGGGGACACGTGGGGCGCAGGGGTGGTTAATCTCACAACCCTGAGATCATGAGCTGAGCTGAAATCAAGCGTCTGATGCCCAACCAACTAAGCCACCCGGGCACCCCTGCTCATTGTTTATTGACTCAAACTTAAATCTTTCCAATTTCTTTTTCTAAATGTCATAAGTATTTTGTCACAGTTTCCTTTAAATGTTTGGTGATCCACTCTGTTATAGTATATCGCAAAATTTTGCCCCTCTTAGAAGTGAGACCCACAGGATTCTTTAATTCCCTCAATTCTTTTCTGGGGCACTTCTTATGGGGAGACTTGTAGACTCGGACTAAAAAAAAGTACTGAGACATTACCCTTAAATTTTGTGAAATTGTAGTTAATAACTAGGAGGAAGCCTTTTCTGAAGTATAACACATTGATGAGCTAAACTGGTAAAGTTTTTTTTTTTTTTTTTTCCAGAGTGGTAAATTTTAACAAATAGTGTGTTCAATCTGTTTAAGAATAATAACTGCCCAGGGATCAAGGAGACCTTGAGAGGCCATATAAGGCATAACACTGCTGGAGGCAAAGCTGCATAGATTCCATCTCTGACAGATGAGAATCAATACTGTGCTTCAAGGTCTCTTGTGGAAGAGGTGCTATATTGTCTTATAAAAACCTATTCCAACATCTAACAACTTTGACTATTGTCCAGCCTACCATTAGCCCAAATCCTGCAGAACTTGATGATGCTTACTGCCAAAGTAACTAGATATTATATAACTAATAGGCAGACCTCTGAAAACACAACCCCCCAGATATTTTTTACATCAACAGTAGTTTCATAATATAAACGGTATAGCTTTTTAGAATAAGAAGTGATGATGAGCTCTGCTCAAATAATATATACTTTCAGACACTTAGTTAAACACCAAGCAACAGAGTGGCGAACTTCACAGTGTAACTTGATAACAGTCATGGAAATGGATGACTGGGTTTTAACATTTTACCTGTAAAAGAACATTCTGACAATCAGGATATTAAATTAACAGCTCACAGTTTCAAGTATTCAAGCACTGCTTTTTGGCAGGTAAAAACTGTGTAAAAACCACTGATATATTTTGACTGTATATAAATATATAAAGATGCAGCGGCTTAGTTTTTCTGTACATAGCATTTCTTTTCTGGAATGAGAGTGGCTTAGGCTAGCTTGAAAATAGTGTGGGAAAAATTCTTCCCTTTAACTAGCAAGAAAAAAAAATGAACTAAAAAAATAACTTACTGTAACAATAGGGGCTATGGAGAATGAACTAAGTAAAAGCAATGCATTGAAATAACTAATGGGAGTTAAATAAATGAAAGAGACAATGAAATAAAGAGAAAATCATTTTCCCTCCAGGATTACAGTCTCCTGAAGCAGAGAATGTGAAAGAGGACATTGAAAAGCCACTTCATTTATATACAGCCAAAGGATTATTTTCACCAATTACCTGAGTGTCTGTGATGTCTGACTGCTTTATGAGAAAATGCGCTCCACAAGCTTCCTACCCTCTAAGAGAAGGTAATTCCTTTCACATTGAGCATGATAAGAAAATACACAAGCAAGCTCTCTAGAAAACTACAGCTGTCTCAAGCCACTTGACACTTTTGAGTACACACCATGGGCTTGGCAAGGTAGAGCATTGGAGCAGGGTGAAAAGGGCAGCTCCCTCTGGTCCTCTGCCCCTGGCGGCATCTCTTCAGGGCAGGTGTCCAGGGCAGGGCAGGCTCCTGGTGACTGGGGTGGGGCGGATTGGCCTCCTCTTGCGAGAGGGCTCCGGAAACAGGCCCAGAAGAGCAGTTCTCCAGCTGCCCCAAACCTGGCAACTACTGCTGTTGCCTTGCTGCTCCAGGTTTGTAATAAGAACCTGAGTCCAGGCAAATCAGGGAGCCATCTTTTCTCATACATTTAAGGAAATGGGCTTAACTAGGAGAAAAATGGAGGTGGATTTATTTTATATACTGTAGATAGACCAAATTATTTTTCTTTTGGGGGTAACTTCCTATCTTGTTGCTTTGGGAGAATTTTTGGCCCAGATTTGAAGAGTTCCTTTTCCTTCCTGTCTTGGGGTCCCAAAGTCCAGCCCTAGGTTCAGTGACATATAGGACTCACAGGGCTCAGTATGTAGTTATACTGATAGCTAACGTTTATTACATTGAAAGGACACAAAGAAAAGTCAGCAAAATGAAAACTGTCTCAAGCTTCCAAGAGTCCTTTCCCAGTGGAGTCACATAGAACATGCTTAATTCTTCCAGTGATGAGAAGTGTTATTTACCAGGGAAACTTACTGGGGACTCAGAGCTTAAGGCTTTTACTAGAAGCTGGTCATGCAGACACATACTGCCTAGCCTGAACAAAAAATTCCAGATTTCCAGAAAAAAATGCAGCTGTTCAGAATAAACCATTGGTTGTATAAGCAGTTTAACTCACTCATCAATTAGGGTAAGTTTTTTATTACTGTAGGAACTGTTTACCAGTCAAGTTCTCATAGGCCAGCCAAGGATCAAGCAAGGCTTTTCTAAGGATGTGTAGTCTCAGGCTACTTTGTTAACTCCTTTCTACAAAGTCCACCCCATTTGGCCCATGCTTTTTTAGAGCAAAATTATTATCAATAGGACCCCCTATGACAGGGAGAAAGCATCTTGCTAGTATGCCCTCCAGGGTCCTGGATTTAGCCAATTAAAACAAATCCCATCGACAATAAAGGTCAATCTTAGAAAGCCTGGTGGCTTTCTCCTAAAGTTTTTGCCTTCACCTTTTTACCTGGCCTGAACCATCCATTCAAGCACAGTAGGACTCTGCCTGGTAAATTGAAGCTGACCTGCATGCCTTCCAGGACTGAGGCGATCCATGAAAGTTAAGGTACACATTCAAGAAGAATACTAAGTCAGAGAGTACCCTTGGAAACAAAAAATTGCAACTGGAAGGTCACCCAATGAAGAGATACATTAGTAGGCATTAGAGGTAAAGAGGGCCCCTAGTTTGGCTTCCCGCTGTGAGTCCTTCTGCCCTAGGGTTCTCTGTCCAGTTGAAATAATACAGTTGAGTCCTTAGTTTTAGAAGGACTTCCAGAAGGCAGTTTCACCAATTTTGCTTGTCTTTGACATCAGTTCATTTGCCTCATGAATGTGGACAACATCTAGAGCTGTTCTTCATGGGAACATAGGAGCTGGGCCCACTGTTGCTGCCCACAGTCAGTGCTGTCAGGTGTGATCACAGGCTCAGTAGCGGTTCGAATTCAAGACCTCACAGCATCCTGGGAAGGCAACAGTGGCATTCAGGAGCAGTTCTGAAAAACAGAGAAGTTATGAGAGAAATCATTAACACCCTCTTTCCCTGCATCTCCAAGGTGTTGCCCCCCCCATGTGATTACAAAATCAGTGTGTCTCATTTAATAGTCTTACTTTACATTTTTTTCCCCAGTCATTTTTTATTCTCATCTATCATCCAAAAGGGTTGGATACAAAGAGGGTGTCAAGAATTTAGTTAAGTTACTTCATGGTATTGCTGCATTGGCCTCAATTTGTTTGGCCAAGCAGTGTCCTGAAACTGACACTAGTCCCCTCACCGAAGCACGTGCCCTAGAGTCACAAGCACATGTAAGTTTCTGCTGGCACTTCCCCAACATCCCTCATGGTCAACCATTTGCCCTGCCCTCACTGCCTTCTCTCCACGTGGCTCCTTAGATAAGACTCCAGTGTGGCGTATCAAACCCTGCCCTTTTGGTTTCAATTGACCAACCTAACCTTAGCCCCAGGAACTTCAAAGCACTCCACCTGCAGACTCTAACAAAAACGTGCCCCAATGTCTACCTCTGTCTGTCTGCACTCTGCTTTGACCTCTGCACACGGCCCCTCAAGGTGTGCCGGGCACTTCCTCCAGGACTTGTAAGTAATACACTTCTCTATTTTAATTCCTCTTATGTCTGTTGTTGAGCCACAGTTCACCCTCTGACATCCTGTGGTCCACTTAATAAGTGATGATTTAAGGAATTTGTAACAGAGGGACAGAAGAATTTACATAGAAAAACACTGTTAATATAACTTAACCAGAAAGACAGCATGGTCAGGAACTGGTTAGGACAAAATCTTGAATTTTCAAAAGTTTTCAGAACATGTTTACATAGCCCCCACCCTTTTCATCCTGATCATTTATTCAGTAGGCAGCCTAAAAAAGAATTATCTCTTTTTGGGAATAGCTGTATTTAATAATCAAACTGCCTAACTTAGGAGGAAGGTGAGTAAAGTCGAATCAGGCCATCAGTCTCTTGTTACGAATTTCAAATACTCTAGAAAGTCAGACATAAGTCAACAGCAGTGAGACATTCCTGAGCAGGGGTTGAGAGTCCTTTCTGTCAGGAGTGGGCAGAGAGGTCCTGCTATCCATGCTGCGTTCTCTTCCAACTTGCAGCTTTCATCAGGAATCACAGCTTGGGTTCCTTTTGGTCATTCATCTCAAATTCAATTAGTCCCTACATTAGAAATATACAGCCACCAGCAGCTTGGTTTCAGATGGTCCCATCAGGGAATGTGCCCTTTCTTATGGGCATCTGCAGGTGACCCATGTGGTCCAGAGAGCACCCATGATGTTTTTATAGCCCATGGCCCCATGGAGGGGTGTCTTAAGTCTGCAGTAGTCCCAGCATCTCAGTTCTGTTCATTAAGCCTATGTCTGTTTTCCAAGATTGAACTAATCTGTTATAGATGTTATTAGGTTTCAGGCTACCATCAGGTCCAGGCAATTAGGATCTCTGGATTCAGGATTCCAAAAGCTAGTGACTTTTCTTCCTTGGCAGCAGCAAAGATGAGAGACTTTGGGGCAGGGGCAGACAGTGGAATTCCAAGTTCTTCTAAGCCCCTTTTATCTTGTCAGTCTTAGAGTCCAAATTGACCTACTCAAAATATGCACAATTAGTCTAGACAATCCTCAGTCTCTAAGAGTCAGACATCTGATTTTACAGAAACTTATTATCAAACTAAAAACCGCTTTTTAAAACTCTAAAAGTGCATTTTCCTGTGCAGATTACTTCTTTTATGTTGTCTGCCTTTTCTCATAGGCCCCAATAGGCAAAAATCATGGGAACAATAATCACTTATGAAGATTTCAATACTCAGATTTTCAAGGATTTAAAATTTTTAATCCATCCAAGCAAGAAATCCAGTTCTACTCACACCTATTATTGGGCAACTTTCCATGTTGGAATAATCCCTTTAGCATTTATGAAATTACAAGAATATAATTTATACTGTTCTTTAAAATCACATACCCAGAAGCAATAGGCACAAAGTAAAAAGCCATTTTAGAAAGTCTCTCTCTCACTTTTTTTTTTTTTTTTTTGCAAGTTTACTCAAACCTTAGCAGTAGATTCAACACTTTCAGGATTAATGTTACAACTACTGAGAGATCCCAGCTGGAATGCAACAGGCTGCTGTACCAGTGGATAGAGTGTTATTTTTCTGTTCTTCTTTTTTTCTGATTTGTCTAAAGTTTGTGCCAGCCTTGGAATTGACTTAGTCTTATTTCCTGTCACTTGGAGGAGTGAACAGTACAAACATACTACATTTTGGGAAATGTTTTTTGGGAGCGTTTGAACCCTTTCTCCTTCCACCTAAAGGGGAGAACAAAACCTAAAGACATCACCCAGGCTATAATTTTTAATTCCTTCACTTTAGCTATCTTGGCCAAAAGTGGACTATGGATCCAATTCTTCTAGGGTTGGAGCTATCATTTTCAAGTTCCATAGGTGACCTTCACCTTTCAGAATAGACATCATCTCAGCTGCCATTTCATACCACATGACTAGATAACCATTGGTATGTGAAGGTTCATAATTGTATTCCCTTCTTTCTTTCTTTCTCTGACCACTGTTTTGGCCATATTTCAATGAGTCAGGGTTGTTTTTAATAAATCACAATTCTGACACCAACTGTCACCCCTAGTTTAAGGATTTGCTAGAAGAATCCACAGCATATAGTTATACTTATGGATAAGATTTATTACACTGAAAGGATACAGAGCAGAATCCAAAAGGGGAAAGGGATATTGGCTTAAGTCTGAAGAAAGCCAGGGAGAAGCTTCCAAAAGGTTCCTTTTGTTGTTTCTTTTTTTTTTTTTTTAAAGATTTTATTTATTTATTTGGCAGGCAGAGAGGGAGAGGAGAAAGCAGGCTCCCCGCGGTGCAGAGAGCCCGGTGCAGAGAGCCCGGTGCAGAGAGCCCGGTGCAGAGAGCCCGGTGCAGAGAGCCCGATGCGGGGCTTGATCCCAGGACCCTGGGATCATGACCTGAGCCGAAGGCAGAGGCTTTAACCCACTGAGCCACCCAGGCGCCCCACCTTTTGTTGTTTCTTTTTGTTTTGTTTTGTTTGTCCCATTGAAGGCTTACAGGTTGTGCTTAATTCCTCCAGTAATGAGTTTTGGCAACACATGTGAAATGTTGTCTGCACACTCATTAGAGACTTCATGCCCTCAGTTTTTACTGGGTGCTGTTTATGTGGTACCCTGCTATGGACTGAATGTTGTGATTCTACAAAATTCATATGTTGAAGCCTAATCCCCAATATGATGGTTTGGAGGTGGAGCCTTTGGGTGGTAAGTAGATGAGAGGGTGGAGCCTTCATGAATGGGATTAGTGGCTGTGATGGTTAATTTTACATGTCAATTTTATGGGGAGCCCAGATTAAACACTATTTCTGGATGTGTCTTTGGAGGCACTTTCTGATGAAATTAACACTTGAAATGATGGACTCAATAAAGTAGATTGTCCTCCCCAGTGTGGTGGGCCTCATCCAATCAGTTGAGGGTCTGAATTGAACAAAAGCCAGAAGGAGGAATTTGCCCTGCCTCACTGCTTAAGCTGGGATATCTCATCTCAACTTCTTCTGCCCTTGGACTGGGATTTATACCATTGGCTTCCCTAGTTATCAGGCCTTTGGACTTGGACTGAATTACACCACTGGCTTTTTTTGGGTCTCTAGCTTGCAGATGGCATATCGTGAAGTTTATCAGTCTCTATAATTACATGAGCCAATTCTGTATTTATATATGCACATTTTCCCATATTTAAATAGCTTCTGTCTATAAGGCCTTAAAAGAAGGATTCAGAACTCCAAGAGATAAATGTCACTCAAGGAGGTTTTAAAATAAGTCGTATTTTCTTCAAAATACTTCTA
Source organism: Mellivora capensis (assembly GCA_004024625.1). Taxonomy (NCBI): domain Eukaryota; kingdom Metazoa; phylum Chordata; class Mammalia; order Carnivora; family Mustelidae; genus Mellivora; species Mellivora capensis. The sequence continues at coordinate 24,270 of PISX010018714.1, read as the reverse complement.
AGCAATAATTAGGTATGACCTGTTCTGGTTTTTCCATCCCCTGATCATAGATTTATTTATTTTTATTTCTGAAATTGGAAGAAAAGACATTTCTGTCTTAAGAGGAATAGAAAAGAAGAGGTTTATCTATTGTTAAGTTTTGTGGACATACCTGGTCCTGCTTCCCCAAGAGGAGTTACCTTTCTTTCTTTAATAATAGACCTCCAACAGTGGTGACATATGGTTATAGTTATAACTTTTTCTTTCTTATGTGGGTCATTGAGAAGCAGACTTTCTGCATTCTGTAATAAAAATATTACAAAGTAACAAGCCCTCATGTCTCACTATTTAAACAAGAAATAAAAATGTTGCAAGCTATTTTATGCTTTGGTTACTTTCCTTAGTAACTTAGAAATTTTGGTACCATGCTCTACGAACACTGGTCACAATTATTAAGCCCGCCTTTTTGTAGCTCAAGGAAGAATTTTCATATAGAAAATGGTCAGGAATACCTCTGTCTAAGAATGCAAGCTTTATCAAAGGTTTCTTGGAATACTGCTGGAATGGTGGGAAGAGTCTGACTTCATTATTCTACTCCTTGCTTCACATTTGCTGTGCTGCTTAGTAGTAATTTCACATCAGGCAAGTGGCCATCTATTGGAATCTCAATGTCCTTACCTATAAATTGTGATACAAATATCCACAGATTTGTTATAATGTCACAGTGTTGTTATAATGAAAATAGCATAGGTAAAATATTTGACTTCATACCTGGAAGAAAGGAAGGGCTTAATAAATTTATTACTCCTGTTATGTCAAAAAATGCCCACTAGAAAATAAGGACTATAATGGTAATAGAAGCTTTATTTATAATACCTCACCTGGAAACAATCCAAATGACAGCCCCAAATGACCATCAGTAGTAGACTGAATTTTTTAAAATGTGGGATAGTCATACAGTGCATTACTATAAAGTATGAACTATCGTTTGCACAAAAATAGGGATAAATCTCACCGATGTAATGTTGAATGACACAAAATACTGCATTCTGTATAATTCCATTGAAATAAAGTTTGAAAATAGGCAACATTAATCTATAGTGACAGCGGCCAGAAGTCATAACCTTTCGGAGAGAGGGGATGGATTGGAAGAAGAATAAAGGGAGCCAGCTGGGGTGCCGAAAATGTTTTATGTCTTCACCTGCATGGTGGTGGTTATGTACTGGTACATGTATGTAAAAATTCATCAGACTATATGCTTAAGGTTTGTACATTACAGATGTACTGTTTATTACAGATATAAATAACACATCAACAAAAGAAACTGTCCCCTTAAACCCAGGAGCTGGATTTTTTGTTTCAAAATCAATGTCATTTATTAGGGGAGTATCTGGCAATAGATACAACATACCAATAGCTGGCCATCTTGCAGGCTGTAGTCAGTCTGTCCCTTGTTAGTGGCTCCATTTCAGAGCTATCCTGGAGCTGACAGGCACATTATAAGGGTCATACTCCATCATCATGGACAGCTGGAGATGCGGACCACATGCCATCCGCAGCAAAGCATGGGGAAAACCAGGCAGTGGACTGTGCTTCCCACCCTCAGGCTTGGAGGCGCAAGCCCCAGCCATGGAAGGATTAAAAAGCCTCAATTTAAAAAGACAGGGGGAGGGGAGGGAATGTGGGCTGCACAATTTATAAATAGACATTCCCGAGGCTGCCTGATGGTGAAGTGGTTGTTTAGTAAATCTTTCTCCCTTAAGGATCCCATTAGCGGAGAGCATTTGAAAATATCAGTTTCATTTTGGCTTTTGGGGGAGATCCTGGGTTTCATCAAGTCAGCCCTGTCAGAGGATATTGCTCCTTCTCAAATTTAGGGACAGGCCTTCGACAACTTAAATCACCTACACATGGAGCACAAAGATGATAATGATGATGATGTGTCTTTTGCCAAATGGATGAGCAGCTTCTGGGGTCACAGCTGGATAGAAGAGAACGAGAGAGGACTCCGGGACCATCATGGACCACAAGATGCCACTCACAGGAAAACCTCCCTGCCCTGCCCAGTGAGTTATGATCAGAGAACCAGGGGAGAGCCGGACTAGGGGAGGGGGATTTCTATTAGATAATTTTTGAAGAAGCCTTTGGTATAAAATCTTTGGTTCAAAATCAATACTTCTAAACCTTTTTTTACCCGCAAGAGTCCCTTTTATTGTTTTATCTTGTCTTCCCGGGGACCTGATTTTCATTTAGTAGGCAAAGATTTCTTCATTTTTAGTAGCTTAAGATTTCTTTAACTACTATTCAGAGTTCCTGATAAACTTAGACAATCCTCCTGAGGGTTAATAGGATTTGAGTCAAAGGAAAGACACTTGATGTTATAAATTAGTCTGTTTAGTGTCAGGCGTGGATCAATATGTGATTTCCAATATTCTCTTTGGAATACTGAAAATAGCTCTGTGATTTGATGGCCTCTAAAGAATTGGGGATTCCACATCATAAATCACTACCTTTGATAAATTTGATACACTTTTTCTTCTGGTTCCCCTTTGGTTTCCTGAGGGGAGAGGAAACCAAAATTTTTCTGTCCTCAGTACTACTTTTCCATAGGGAGGCAGAGTACCCAGTGTCTAGGGAGCAGTACGCAAGCAGGAGGAAGATTCTAATGGCAGAACGGGAGGGGCTGGCCAGGTGAGGACTCAGCAGCAGGGACAGGCCCTGGTTCTCTCTGCTTCACAGTCATTTACTGTGTAAATAGAAAAGCAAGAATATAGGGATGCCTGGGTGGCTCAGTCGGTTAAACATCTGGCTTCAGCTCAGGTCATGGTCTCAGGATCCTGATTGAGTCCCGCATCAGGCTCCTTGGTCTGTGGGGAGCCTGCTTCTCTCTCTGCTTCTCCCCCTGCTTGTGTTCCCCCTCTCTCCCTGACAAATAAATAAATAAAACCTTTAAAAAAAGAAAAGTGAGAATGTAGCTTTTCTTTTCCACAAGTCCCTTAGGATTCTAGCTATAGAGAATATCTCCCCAACCTTCTGCTTCCATCAACCCCAGAACCAGTATGTTTTGGGACAGTGTTATTTTATTTCAGTTTTAGCCTCAGAGTTCCTAGAAGCATAATGCTTGTGAGGGATATTATGGTGGGTATGGCAATCTCTTTTAGTTTCAGTGACCAGCAAATTTGAGGAATGAGACCTCTTTAAGACACAAATATTTGAAGATAGATTTCTTTTTTTTTTAGATTTTTAAAAAAAATTTTTTAAAATCTCTTTTCAGTGTTCCAGAATTCATTGTTTATGTACCACACCCAGCGCTCCATGCAATATGTGCCTTCCATAGATTTTATTTATTTATTTGACAAAGAGAGAGACAGTGAGAGAGGGAACACAAGCAGGGGAAGCAGGAGAAGGAGAAGCAGGTTTCCTGCTAAGCAGGGAGTTCGATGTGGGGCTCAATCCCAGGACCCTGGGATCATGACTTGAGCCAAAGGCAGATGCTTAATGACTGAGCCACACAGGCACCCCTTGAAAATAGATTTCTTACCAAATGCATACTGAGGGACAAAGGGCAAGTTTCAACAGGTCTTTGAGCTTCAGGTTCCTTATGTAAAAAAGAAGAGGGGGTACTGGATGATGTCCGGGAACTCTTCTAACTCTAACTGTCCATGATTCTGTTGTAAATAAACAGCTGTTTATCACGCTCTCATTTTAATCTCTTATGTTCCACTTCAAATGAGGTATTCACAATGTGTGAACCAGTAGTACAGTTAGTTTCCAGTTTCCAGATAGTGAGAACCAGGGAGAAACAAAGAGAAAAATTGTGATTTGCTATTTATCTCAACAGTCCTTTGGAACTGTTGAAAATATGAAAACAAAACATGAAACAAAAACAAATGACTAATAAAATACAGTTTTGTTGAATACATCTTAGCATCTATTATACTGGTAAAACTGAGATAATCCACCCTTTTTAGGAAATCCAGTTTTAGGTTGCAGTATTGTTTGCCTTAAACTATTGGGACCAGCAGAATTTGTTATGTAATGCATTTCTAAACAGTGTCTATATATCTCTTCCTGCTCATACTAGCTTCGGGCATTTGCCTGAATTAACCTGTTTAGATCCTCTAAGTCAACAGTGAATTCTACAGTTATCAGACTACCTGCAGAAAGTATGTGTTTATTCAAGGAGACAAAGCATGGAATAAAAATGAACAACTGACTCAACAGAGTAGAGATTGTACGAGTGCAGAACACAGAGCAGGAGACCCAGGGCAATGTGGACAGAGTCCTGGGAGATAGTCAGGGGTCTGAATGTCCAGTTCCAGTCACAAAATGCCATATATTCCTGACAAGATCCTGTGTTGGATACTTTTCTAAGTCTAGAATGTGCTCAGATTTTTCTTACTTTAGACATCAGAGAACATTTAGGTTTTCATTGGGTATGTTTTGCTTTAAGCTCAATCAATGACTTAAAAAGAAAAGCTTACTTTTAGCCTTGTCTCTTTTCTTCTCTCCCCACTGCTTCCATCTGAGGCTCTTCTCTCTCACAACCTATTAAGAACCTATATCCATCCATATTACATGCATAGGAAGAGAAGAGCTTTCCCTTCCTTTTCCATTTGAATGTGGTTTCTAATATGGCTTTTAGCCTCGTGATGATTCCTGCAAAGTGATGGAGCTTTGATTCATTGACTATATTTATTGATCACCTGCTATGTGACAGGCATCACTTACACAAGGCATGTAGAGGGTACAAGAAGACATACATGATCTCTGTGTTTGTGGAACTTCCAGTCTAGTAGAAAATACAAATCTGGCAGAAAGAACAAGGCAGCCAAGGGGTAGAACTTGGTCCTTCTCAGAGAACACTACTTTTTGGCAAGACTCATTATAATAATCTGTGACCACTGATTTAAAGTAAATTTTAAAAAATCTAACTTCATGACTAATGTAGTTTCTTGTTTTTCAGATTAAGTTTTTATTTCATTTCAATAGAAGACAATGCCTTAATCCCTGATGTGAAACTGGTGATAGTAATTTTTTTAAAAAAGATTTTATTTATTCATTTGAGAGAGAATGAGAGAGAGAGAGAGAGAGAGAGAGAGAGCATAAGCAGGGGGAGCAGCAGAGGGAGAGAGAGAAGCAGACTCCCAGCTGAGCAGGGAGCCCACCCCACCCCCAATGTGGGGCTCCATCCCAGGACCCTGGGATCATGACCTGAGCCAAAGGCAGACACTTAATCAACTGAGCCACTCAGGCACCCCAAAACTAGTGATAGTTTCAGGCAACAGTGACAACTCTGTGGAAGGACTTTTAGCAAAATGTTCTATGGGTTTGCTTTCTGTCTTCTACTAGTTGTAGAGGAATTGCTGGGAAGGAAGCCGAGGAGGGTGGCTAAGAAGGGTGAAGGGAGGGCTCCAGATGCAGCCTTCCAGGGTCTACCACTAGCAGCATAACTGATTGAGTTACTTACCTCCCTCTGCCTCAGATTCCCCATATGTAAAGCGAATTGATGGGTTAGGGTTAGGGTGTAGTGAAGATTCAATGAGTAATTTATCTAATGTCATTAGGATATTGCCTGATACCTAATAAGCACCTTTGCTTCTTACTGTCATGTGTTGGAAGTGTTGAAACTTAGAAATTTTTTTCCCAGATGACGCTTCAGTTAATTATTGCAAAAAGTCTTTCATTTTGGGTCTGACGATTTTAGATACCTTATGTAAGTGCAATCATTCAGTATTTGTCCTTCCGTGTCTATCTCAATTTTTGAAAGCACCCCTTTTTTCCTGATAAAAAAGTACCCCCATTTAGATAAAAAAGTACTAAAAAAACAATTCCACAGGACAAAGAAAACCTTTCAAAACATTTGGGTATGTTGTTTTTTTTTTCATGATTTTTTTTTAATTTCTTTTCAGCGTAACAGAATTCATAGTTTTACGCCACACCCAGTGCTCCATGCAATGCGTGCCCTCCACAATACCCACCACCTACTTCAAGCCCTGCCCCTCCCCCCTCCCCGCAGATGCTCATGCTCAAAGGCTTCATTTCCTTCCACTCCAGCAAGCAATTCTGTGGCAGGGCCTCAGAATATGTGGGGCTCGTCCTGAGGCAGAAAGTGTTCCCTGTTCCCGATTAACCCTGCTCATCCTTCAGATTGTATCTTCATCATCACACCTTCACAAAAATCTCCCCTCATCCTCCTAGTCACTCCAACATCCACCCGAACATACATAATTTTACCTTGTTATAGCCTCTCTGTGTATCTTGAACTTTTCCTTTATAGCATTTGGCCAAAGCGGTAGACATGTGCCCTCTTTGCTTAATGTTTGTCTCCCAACATAATCTCCAAGAGGGGGATGCTGTGCCTGTTTATCTCCCCAATTTGTCCACAGCACCAAGTACCATGTCTTACCTATAGTAAATGGAATAATATATACAAATTTACCTACTATCTTTTAGTAGCTTTACAAATCTTTAACTGTATTTTTTATTATTGTTTGAGGGAAAGTTTCTAGGTATGTGTGTTAGTTTGCTTGGGCTGCCGTAACAAAACACCACAGACTGGGTGACTTCAACAGCAGAAACTTATTTTCTCACACTTCTGGAGGTTAGAAGTCTGAGGTTTGTTTTCTCTGAGGCCTCTCTCCTTGGCTTACAGATGGTCACCTTCTTGCTGGTCCTCACATAGTCTTCCTCCGTGAGAGCATATTCCCGGTGTCTCTCTGTGTATCCAAAGTTCTTTCACTTATAAGGGCATCAGTCAGACCACTGGGACCCACTATAATGGTCTCATTTTAACCTAATTGTTAGAGGCCCTATCTCCAAATACAGTCATAATCTGATATTCTCACACAAAACTTCAACATATGAATTTGGGGCAGGGGGACACAATTCTGTATAATAACGTGAAATGGATGGATCCAAGGAGGGGAATATTTTGAGTCCTCTCACACATATCACCAACAGCTTTCTAGGAGGGATGTGTGTATTTGTAGTCCTACCAGCAAGGAAGACAGGTATATCTCCCTGCACTCTTGCCAGTGCCATTAAATAACATTTTTTTTTTGCTAAACTGAAGATAAAATTGTGTATTATTTCATCTTCCATAATTTTTGACTACTAGTAACATGATGAACATGATGAACAATTTTTACCAGCTGTTATTTCTTTTTCTTTATACACACACACACACACACACACATATATATATATAAGATTTTATTTTTAAATAATCTCTACACCTGACATGCGGCTCAGACTCACACCTTCAGGATCAGGAGTCACATGCTCTTCTGACTGAGCCAGCCAGGTGTCCCTCAAATAGTATATATTTAATGAACTCATGTTATGAATAGGGGAAAGTGCTGCATACTGGGGTTCTAGCAGAGAATGAAACATCGCCCTTGATGTGATGGGGCATATAGTCTAATGGAGGAGAGACATGTAACAAAATTACCCAAAATATTGATCATGGTTGTGCTAAGTATCATAAAGGAGAAGTACAAGACCCCAGCAGGGCATTGAACCAGGACCTGAACCACCCAGGGTGGTAGGGAAGGGTTTCTGTGAAAGTGCAGAATGACTAAAATATGATTAACTATTTCATGGGGTAAAGGGGTATGGTGGTGAGCGGTCATGAGCAGAGAGGACTCCCTGTGAAGGTGCCTGTTTTGGGGAGGAGCAAGTGAGCTGGAAGAAATGACTAACCAGTGAGGCCATCCCTGAAAGGGTGGCTGGGGCAAGAAGAGGTACAAAAGAAAACGTGATCAGATGTGACTTGGTTGGTGTTCTAACTACCCTGGCTGCTGTGGGAATGACAAAACAAATGGGTAAGAGTGGAGGTAGGGTATCCACTATGGGGAGGCTGCTTCTATCATATGGGTGAAAGATTACCTGGGTGGCTTGGATTATGGTAGTAACAGTGATGCTGGAAAAGAGTGGGTAGTTTTGTTTTGTTTTTTTTTAAATTTTATTTATTTATTTATTTATTTATTTATTTATTTGACAGACAGATCACAAGTAGGCAGAGAGGCCGGCAGAGAGCGAGAGAGAGAGAGAGAAGGAAGCAGGCTCTCTGCTCTTCGAGCAGAGAGCCCGATTCGGGGCTCCATCCCAGGACCCTGAGATCATGACCAGAGCTGAAGGCAGAGGCTTTAACCCACTGAGCCACCCAGGTGCCCCAAGAGTGGATAGTTTTTGAGAGACGTTTGGGAGATGGAATCTACTGACTCGGCAAGAGATTGTGAAGAGTAGCTCCTGAGTTACAGGTCTGAGCGAGTGAATGGTCTGCCATCTTCTACGTTAGGGGACACATGGGGAGAAGTTTTGGGGAGGAGAGGTGTGAGTTCAGATTTGCACAAGTCAGATTGAGTGCCATGGGATACTACGAGAGAACTTGAGGGGGAAGAAACTCAGAGGAGATGTCTGGGCTAACAATATAAATTAGGAAATCAGATGATAGCTAGAAATTAAAGCCTGAACATGAGATATTTAGGGAGGCAGTGTCATGTGAGAAAGGAAAAGAAGGGAAGGAAGACTAGTTTAGAACCTGGAGGAACTCCAGCAGTTATGAGCTGTTAGCTGGAGAAGTGAGCAAAAATGTCTAAAACACAGTGGCAGAAAGATCACCCTTGAGGGTGCAGTGGTAGAAGACAAGGAAAGATTGTTTCCAGGAGGGCCATATGGGCTACTGGATTGGATGCTATGGAATAATTCAAAACCAAAAGTGGGCAGAATTTGGCAACATTATTAAGATCAATATCCTGACCAAAACCAGTCTTGCATGCAAAAGTTATATTGCAGTGGGTTGGGAAGTGAGAGAAATTGAGACAGTGTTTCAAGATTGGCTTCTCTGAGGGGTCTATCCTTTGATTATTTTCCAGTTGTGATTTTAACATTGATGTGATTGTATTATATGATCTCTCTGTTTGCCTGTATGCATGTGAGTTATACTTACTTATTTTCAGGTGATCTATTAAACATTACTAACATGTAACAAATATTTTTTAAAGTTTTTAAATCTACCATTGGTTTTGTTTATATTATTTATGATACATATTGGCTTTACTTTTATGTGGTTAAATTGATTTTTTTCCTTATGACTTTTCCCATTGCTCTTTTGCTTAAAAATTCGTTCTTCATATAGAAATCACATAAATACTCACCTTTGCATTATTTCTTAAACATTTATGTCTTCATTGTAGTTTTTTTTTTTATAATTTTGGAATTTATTTTACATATCAATTTAAGGCTTGGAATGCTTCATTATTCTACCTTAATGGTAGAGGATGAACAAAGCTAGTCTTGGGATGTTCTGGTTAATGTTTTAATTCTACTTCATTTTAGGAGGAAGGTCCTACTGATCAAAAAGATAAAATTTCAGTTCAACATGAGATTTGCTTAGTTGGTTATTTATGGATATTTTGTCCCTGTGTTAATATTATACTGTCTCTTTATACTGCAAAATTTGCATTCTGTATTCCCAGTTTCCTGTGCTTCCCAGAGTCACATTGTCTGACAGCCATCCCAGAAGACATTCTCATGAGGACCAGGGATTTCAATGCCATACCCACATGATGGATTACAGAAAATGCTCAGCAGATGAGTCATTCAAGGAGGCATTGGAATCAAAAGGAAGATCTCATTCCAAAATTCAAGCATTTTCAGAGTCCTTTGAACAGAAACTGTGCTTTAGAACCAAACGCTCTGTCTCTTTGGTATGTAATGGAGTTATTGAATATTTAACCACTTTAGAAAAGGAAACCAGAAGGGTTCATCCTCCCTAAGTTTGAGGAGGATAAATCTAACTTCTTCATTTATAGTCTAGTGATGAAGTCTTTGAAAAATGACTGTTTTAGATAGCTCAGATGTATATAAATTTTCTTTATTTTTTTATTGGAGATAGCTGGTTTAGGAAGAATTACCAGAGGACCATAGGTGGAATGTTTTTGTTACTGAGGTCCTCTGGTTCTTTGAGACTATTTTTGTCAGTCTTATAAATAATTGTGACTTGTTCTTCTTTCACTATTTGAAGAAGAAAAAAAAAAAAACTATCCCAATTGTTGCTGTCTTTTCATATCTAATCCAGGAGTAAATAGTGTATGATGGTGGTCTGTTCCCCTGTGCTTTTTTTTTTTTTTTTGAGATTTTATTTATTTATTTGAGAGAGAGAGAGAGAGAGAAAGAGAGAGAACAAGCTGGGGGAGGGTCAGAGGGCGAGGGAGGAACAGATTCCCTGCTGAGCTGGGAGCCTGATGTGGGATTTTATCCCAGGACCCAGAGATCGTGACCTGAGCTGCAGGTAGATGCTTAACTGACTAAGCCCCCCAGCACACTCCCCTGTACTTCTAAAAAATATGCAGAAGGAATTCTCTAAACATTAGTAAGTATCCAAAAGTAGGAGGTGTCCAGGCATTTCACAGTGGCCTATGGGAGTTTAAGTGAAGCAGAAAGGAGAGACAGGCATGAAACGGGGGAAGAGTAGAAACTCCATTGATAATGCTAAACTTGTTACATAAAGTAATAAACTAGAGATCAGTTAAGTTGGGGATAGTTTTTGAACTCCACAACATTTTCACTGAGTCACCTTGAGCAAAATAACTTCTTTTTTCTGGTTTTTTTTTGTTTTGTTTTGAAATAATTACGTGTCTCTGCCATGCAGTAGGCAGAATGAATAAGTGACCAGGAGTATTGCCACCTGGTTCTTGAGCTTTGCTCTGTGAACATACAGAGGAAGACATGTGGCTGCTTCCTACCTCATTGCCCATCTGAACACAATGCTTTCTGCTTAGCAGTGATGGCTGTTGGGACTGTCACCATGCATCCTTGGCTTCTAGGTGGCACCTCACTTTTATCAGAGAGTGACACTGTATATGGTTTCCCTTCAGGAGGCTGCTCTTTCACCTGATCATAAGAGAAACTCAGGAAATTAATACTGATACAATAATTTTGTATCTAATTTATTGATTTTGTTCATATTTTGCCAGTTGCCTCAACAATATTCTCTATAGTGAAATTCCAGATCATGTGTTGCAACCAATTTTCACATCCCTCTAACTGATTTTATTCAGGAACAGTCTTTTCTTGTCTTAAATAAAGACAAGAATAAAATAAAAAGAATAAAATCTAGCTGATTTTATTCTGGAACAGTCTTTTCTTGTTTTTCATGACACTGACATCTGAAGAATACAGGCCAGATATCTTTTAGAGTTATGCCTCATTTGGGTTTAGCTGACATTTCCTTGTGATTAGATTTAGATTATGAACTTCCAGCAGGAATTTAAGAGGAGTGCAAGAATTCCTGTTTTAAAATAAATTACATGATCAAGTCACTAATTATATTAATCAGGAGATATATTGGCCATAAGTTTTTTCTGGAATAAGTTATGATATAAGTGTCTTTTGAAAAGAATTTTAATCTGAACCGTTCTTTGTTGATTCTGATGTCCTCAGAAAAAATTTCATATAATAACATATCTTATGTAACTGCTTACATGATACCATTTGCTAATATTATAAGCCCTAACAGTGTATAAACATGGAATCAGTTCTCTTATTTAAAGGGATGCTCATCACATTATCCCTAAAATATCAAATGTTAGCTAGTATTTCATTTCCAAAGCTCTTCCTTTTGAGTACCAAGGCAATCAAGACAGCATTTTCTTTTTTAAGATTTTATTTATTTATTCAAGAGATAGACAGTGAGAGAGAGCATGAGCGAGGAGAAGGTGAGAGGGAGAAGCAGACATCCCGTGGAGCTGGGAGCCCAATGTGGGACTCGATCCCAGGACTCCAGGATCATGACCTGAGCTGAAGGCAGTCGCCCAACTGACTGAGCCACCTAGGCGCCCCAAGACAGCATTTTCAACTTTTTGATTCAAAAACTCTTTTCACAGTTCCATATAATATGGAATTGTGCCAGAAACCTGCCAGGAATTTACAAAATCATTTAATTTTTTTTTCATATTACCTATGTAAAAAATGGAATAAATAATTTTTTAAATATTTTGTAACAGTTTTGTTTTATAAAGTTTATCATTATGTAAAATTAAAAATTTAGAATATGCATACAGTTTAAAACTTGTTCTTATTTAACAATTGACATACTTTTCTAAAACTAACTACACTAAAAGTGTGGTTTGTCAGCAAATCCAGAACTGATTTCTATTTTGGCTGGGGACCAAATGTTGAGTAATGTGTAGATTAAACTTTTATATCCTTTAACATCAAAAAGATCCAGAAGCTAGTTTTGTGATCTGATCATGACCAATAACATCAAATTCTTTCATTGTTACTGAAAACTTTGATTGTCTTATTTTGATAATTTTTACATTTTGTTTCTAAGCAATGAGAGAAGAAAAAAGATTCCAATTCATTGTTTACAAGCATTTCTCAGATAGTCTTTCTTCTCAATAAGGGAAAAGCCATCACTTTATTTTGAAAATAATCATCATTATAGTTTTTCTTTTTTATATTGCTCTTGTAAGCATTCAAGATCTAATACAACTGCTAGGTTTAATGAGAATCATCTGGAGGCACATTTACAGAACAACTACAGTTTTTAAGTTTCTCTTAACCTGCATCTCAGCTTTGTCATTTGTTTCACTTTGTGACTTTGGCCACCAGACCATTATAGATAGAAATGAAACGATCTAGGTATCGAAACAATTTAGCACTGAAGAGTAGCTGACACGACCACAGGAACCAGACACCCTCCTACCTCAGCCTGTGGGACTGAGTCCTGAGGTGGCTCCTCTGACTGGCATGCATCCCAGGGCATATTCATTTGACAGATGCTCAGGTGTTCCCCAGGGTTTCCAGTTCAAATGGAGGAGAGGAAGAGTCATGATGTTATCTGTTTATTATTTTTTATTTTTTAAATTTAATTTTACTTTTTCAGCGTTCCAAGATTCATTGTTTTTGCACCACACCCAGTGCTCCATGCAATATGTGCCCTCCTTAATACCCACCACCAGGCTCACCCCACGCCCACCCCCTCCTTTCCAAAACCCTCAGTTTGTTTCTCAGAGTCCACAGTCTCTCATAGTTCATCTCCCCCTCCAATTTCCCCCAACTCTCTTCTCCTCTCCATCTCCCAAAGTCCTCCGTGATATTCCTTATGCTCCACAAGTAAGTGAAACCATATGATAATTGACTCTCTACTTGACTTATTTCACTCAACATAATCTCTTCCAATCCCATCCATGTTGATGCAAAAGTGGAGGTGTGATGATGGAGGTGTGATACCACCTTACACCAGTTAGAATAGCCAAAATTATTTGTTTATTTTTAAAAATAGAAGTGTAAGTAGATGCCATCACCACATTTATCAATGCCATCTTTTAGTTAGTAATTCCTTCGAAAGACACTCCTGGACCATGGAAACGAAAGAAACCTTCCTCCTTCCCACCCCGTACTTCCCTAACATATCACCCCGTTTACTCATTATCATCGCACTTATCACTATCTGTGATTTCCCTGTTTCCTTTTAGGCTTACTGTCTATCACTCTTGACACAGGGGTAATATCGAAGAAGTAGGGTTTCTTTAGTTAGTGCTGTATTTCCTAATCTTAGAACAATAGTATGTGTTCAATAAATCAGTGAATGTGGACCCCTGAGCAACCAGCTGGGGAACGTTAGTGTGCCTGGATGTCATTTCCTCAACACTTCATTCTTCACATAGCCCTCGCCTTAGAACTTAATGCAAACCCTATTGCTAATGTAATTTAAAGAAGTAGACACTGGAAGGTTAGAATCATTCCATATATGATTCACTTGCCATATTCCTTTTCAGAAAGCACCGGGAGACTATTAATTATATCGTACTGTGAAATCACATCCCTCTACAGGTCAGAGTTGTATACAGGTCGAGTTTCTCCCATAGACCATGGGTGTCTATGGGTGTGCTAACACCAGAGGCCCCACTCCTTTTATTTATGACTAAAACCTTTAGCCACACCCTTGGGCTTCTGCTAAATTTATTATGAGAAACTAAGATGTGGAAGTCTACTAAATGACCAGGACTTTCTTCATTTCTGAGAGTTAGGAGAAATGTGGCTCATTGTCAGCCATCAGCACACTTCTACCCTTTCTCTGACCTTTCTCTTTCAGGGACCTGAGAGCAGGAAGGAGAGGAGTGAAAGGGAATGCCTGAGGATGGAGATAAAATCTCGAAAGAAAGTGGAGGAAAGAAGGAACTCTAGGAAGGAAGAACACAGAGAAGCACACATGCCCCCCTTGGTTGAAAGAGAGCCCAAATAATGTTTTGTTTCCACATCATGTCTGCAGATGCCAGGTTTGGGTGGCACTTGTGAAGGAGTATCCGCAAACGCTGAGTGACTGCCGTCCGTGGTCCATCGGTGCAGGGCTCCCCAGGATGACTCGCACCTGACTCCCACTGCTTCTGATGTCTTAGTTGAGAGTGTGATCTGCTATGTGGTCCTTTTATGGGAATAAAGAAAATAAAATGTATTTTAATAGAAGAAGTGATTCTTACAAATGTAAAGAAAGATATTTAAAGAGCCACCAACGCATCTTCACTAACTCTTCTTCTGCATCAACCTTGCAAATAAGTTTAAATAAAAGTCATTGGTGTGGGACGCCTGGGTGGCTCAGTTGGTTGGGCAGCTGCCTTCAGCTCGGGTCAAGATCCCGGCGTCCTGGGATGGAGTCCCGCATCGGGCTCCTTGCTTGGCGGGGAACCTGCTTCTCCCTCTGCCTCTGCCTGCCACTATGTCTGCCTGTGCTCGCTCACTCTCTCTCCCTCTCTCTCTGACAAATAAATAAATAAAATTAAAAAAAAGTCATTGATGTGACTCTAAGTTTACTTCTTTATCAGAATTATGTAAGTGTGTCTAACGGCCGTCATCTAAGGGGAACTGGTAATTAACGTGCCAAGCACTATGCTGAGTTCTTACCGAAAATAATCCTCACTACTCTGAGGTAGGACCTATTGTCTTCACTTGCTAGTTGAGAAAATGGAAATTTAGACCATCTGGAAATTCATCGGTGAGGTGGCAGAGTTAGGGCCAGAGCCCGGTTCATTCCAACTCATGCCTCATGCCTCTAACCTGAGGCAGGACCTTCATTTCCCTTTAGCTCTGGCTCCTAACTTGGGGTGTGTGTGTGTGTGTGTGTGTGTGTGTGTGAGAGAGAGAGAGAGAGAGAGAGAGAGAGAGAGAGATGTGCATGGAATGAGTGGATGTGAATGAGAAAAGCAGGAGCTGGGAGTAGCTTATGATTTTGATTATGTGGGTGGAGACTGATTTTCTGAGGTCAGCTTTATACTCTGGGTTTTAACTTTATGAGATCGTATTCTTATTTCTTATTTTAAATTTTATATTGAGACATAACTTACATATAACATTATATTAGTTTCAGGTGTACAATGTAATGATTTGATATTTTTAATATATCATGAAATTATCACCACAATAAGTCTAGTTAATATCCATTAATATACATTATTGTAATCCACAATTACAAATTTTTTCTTATGATCAGAACTTTTAAGATATACTCTTTTAGTAACCTGCAAATATACATTATTACTAACTATAGTCACCATGCTTACCTTATATCCTATGACTTATTTAAAAAGATGGAATGCTTCCTGAATTTACATGTCATCCTTGTGTAGAGGCCATGCTAATAATCGCTGTATCATTCCAATTTTAGTATATATACTGCTGAGATGAGTACTTTTCCCCCCAATTTTCAGCTTTATTGAGATATAATTGACAAAATTGTGTTTTAAATTGTACAGACATGATGATTTGACACATTATGCTTTGTGAAATGATTACCACAATTGGGTTAATTAACACATTGAGGCCATATGTTATCACTATTTTTCTTTCCTAGAAGAAAAGATACTAGAACTCTCCCTATTTATTCTTTTTTTTTTTTAAATATTGGAGTATAACTGACATTTAACATCCTATTAGTTGCAGGTGTACAACATAATGATTTGATTTTTGTATACTTCATGAAATGATCACAGTAAGTCTCATTAACATCCAACATCACACATAGTTATAATGGTTTGGGGTTTTTTTTGATGAGAGATGAGAACATTTTTTTCCTTTAAAAAAAAAAAACTTGGGTGTCTCACTCAGTTAAGTATCTTAGGTCATAATCCTGGGGTCCTTGGATGGAGTCCCACATCTCTCTTTCCCCTCTGTCTCACTCCAGCTTGTGCTCTCTCTCTCTCTCTTGCTCACTGTTTCTCTCAAATAAATAAAATAAAATAAAATAAAAAGAAGTGTCTGTTAGCCATTTGTATGTCTTCTTTGGAGAAGTGTCTGTTCATGTCTTCTGCCCATTTTTTGATGTGATTATCTGTTTTTTAAGTGTTGAGTTTGAGGAGTTCTTTATAGATCTTGGATCAGCCCTTCGTCTGTAGTGTCATTTGTGAATATCTTCTCACATTCTGTGGGGTGCCTCTTTGTTTTGTTGACTATTTCCTTTGCTGTGCAGAAGCTTTTGATCTTGATGAAGTCCCAAAAGTTCATTTTTGCTTTTGTTTCCTTTGCCTTTGGAGACATGTCTTGAAAGAAGTTGCTGTGACCAATGTCGAGGAGGTTACTGCCTATGTTATTCTAGGATTTTGATAGATTCCTGCTTCACGTTGAAGTCTTTTTTATCCATTTTAAAAAAGATTTTACTTATTTATTTGTCAGAGAGAGAGCGCGCGAGAGAGCGAGCACAGGCAGACAGAGTGGCAGGCAGAGGCAGAGGGAGAAGCAGGCTCCCCGCCGAGCAAGGAGCCCGGTGTGTGACTCGATCCCAGGACTCTGGGATCATGACCTGAGCCGAAGGCAGCCGCTTAACCAACTGAGCCACCCAGGTGTCCCCTTTTTTTATCCATTTTGAGTTTATCTTTGTGTATGGTGTAAGAGAATGGTTGAGTTTCATTCTTCTACATATAGCTATCCAGTTTTCCCAGCACCATTTATTGAAGAGACTGTCTTTTTTCCACTGTATATTTTTTCCTGCTTTATTGAAGATTATTTGATCATACAGTTGCAGGTCCATATCTGGACTCTCTACTCTGTTCCACTGGTCTATGTGTGTTTTGCAGCCAGTACCATGCTGTCTTGGTGATCACAGCTTTGTAATAAAGCTTGAAACCAGGCAACATGATGTCCCCATTTTGTTTTTCTTTTTCAACATTTCCTTAGCAATTCAGGGTCTCTTCTGGTTCCATACAGATTTTAGGATTGTTTGTTCGAGCATTCTGAAAAATGCTGGTGGAATTTTGACTGGGATGGCATTGAAAGTATTGATTTCTCTGGGCAGTGCAGACATTTTAACAATGTTTATTCTTCCGATCCATGAGCATGGAATGCTTTTCCATCTTTTTGTGTCTTCTTCAATTTCTTTCATGAGTGTTCTGTAGTTCCTTGAGAATAGATCCTTTACCTCTTTGGTTAGGTATATTCCCAGGTATCTTATGGTTCTTGGTGCTATAGTAAATGGAATCGATTCTCTAACTTCCCTTTCTGTACTTTCATTGTTAATGTATAAGAAAGCAACCAATTTCTGTACATTAATTTTGTATCCTGCCACATTACTGAATTGCTGTATGAGTTCTAATAGTTTGAGGGTGGAGTCTTTTGGGTTTTCCATATAAATATCATGTCATCTGCAAAGAGAGAGAGAGTTTGCATCACCATTAGCTATCAGGGAGATTCAAATCAAAACCACATTAAGATACCAACTTATACCAGTTAGAATGGCCAAAATTAACAAGACAGTAAACAACAAGTATTGGAGAGGATGTGGAGAAAGGGGAACCCTCTTACACTGTTGGTGGAAATGCAAGTTGGTGCAGCCACTTTGGAAAACAGTGTGGAGATTTCTTAAGAAATTCAAAATAGAGCTACCCTATGATCCTGCAATTGCACTACTCGGTATTTACCCCAAAGATACAGTTGTAGTGAAAAGAAGGGCCATTGTACCCCAGTGTTCATAGCAGCAATGGCCACAGTTGCCTAACTGTGGAAAGAGCCAAGATGCCTTTCAACAGATGAATGGATAAAGAAAATATGGTCCATACATACAATGGAGTATTATGCCTCCATCAGAAAAGATGAATACCCAACTTTTGTATCAACATGGATGGGACCAAAGGAGGATTAAAACAATGAATCTTGGAACACTGAAAAAATAAAATAAAATAAAATAAAATAAAATAAAATAAAATAAAATAAAATAAAATAAAACAACAAAATAAAAAGCCCCAACCCAACCTCCCATTTTGGTAACATTGATATCCCAAAACTGCACAGATTTAATGTACAGAATTTGATGAGTTTGGACATATGTATACACCCATGGAACTATTACCACCACTCATCAATTCCTCTTCTTTATTCCTCAGCAATGCTCTGAAGCATGGCATTTCTTAACTACTTCCACAATTCATACAAGTCCTTCCTTCTTAGTACAGATCCTTTAAAAAATTTTTTAAAAGTAGGCTCTATGCCCAGCATGGAGCCCAATGTAGGGCTTGAACTCACGACCCTGAGATCAAGACCTGGGCTCAAGACCCAAGCTGAGATCAAGAGTTGGGCATTTAACTGACTGATCCACTCATCCACCCCAGTATGGATCCTTTTTTGAAATTACTTAAGGCAAAATTAGTATGTTTGAGAAAGTTTTCCTTGCCGACATATATGATGAGAACTTTTAAGACCTATTCTTTTAGCAACTTTCAAATATGAAACAATGTTATTGACTATAGTCACCATGCTGTACATGACATTCATATGGCTTATTTAATGACTGGGAGTTTGTACCTCTTGACCCCCTTCACTCATTTTACCACTCCTTTATCTCCTCTCCTCTCAGGCAACAACCGATCTATTCCCTGTATCTACGAGTTTTATTTGTTCATTTGTTTTGTTTTTTGGATTTCACATGTAAGTGAAATCATACAGTATTTGTCTTTCTCTGCTTCACTTACTATTCACTTAGCATAATGCCCTCAAGGTCTATTCATATTGTTGCGGATGGCAAACTTTCCATTTTTTTGGTGCCTGAATAACATTCCATTATATATATACACCACATCTTCTTAACCCATTTATCCACTGGTTAACAGCTTGTTCTGTATCTTGGCTATTGTAAATAATGCTGTGAGGAACACAGGGATTCATATTCCTTTTTGAATTAGTGTTTCCGTTTTCTTCAGATAAATGTCCAGCTGGATCGTATGCTAGTTCTGTTTTTAATTCTTTGTAGAATCTCCATACTGTTTACTGTAGTGGCTGCACCAATTTACATTCCCACCAACAGTGCACAATTGTTCTCTTTTCTCCACATCCTCACCAATACTTGTTATTTTTTGTCTTTTGATAATAGCCATGCTGACATGTATGTGGTGACATCTCATTGTGATTTGATTTCTATTTCCCTGATGATTAGTGATGTTGAATATATTTTCATGTGTCTGTTGGAATCTGTATGTCTTCTTGGAGAAAAAGTCTATTCAGCTCCTCTGCCCATTTTCCAATGCCCAAGGACAGCCGGAGTCTCCATTTTATAAATAATATCTCTGCAAACTCTAATCCTAAAACTATGATTTGTTGCTTATGTAAGGCACAAAGTAACTTTGTCATAGAGAGTGAAAAGAAGGAAAAGGGAAAGAAAAAAAAAGGAAGAGGAAAACTGAGGGAAAAGTAAAGTAGCAATTATATTTGGTTTGTATTTTTTCAATTTTCTTTTTAAAAATTTCATCTTTATTCCAGTATAGTTAATATACAATGTTAAATTAATTTCAGGGGTAATTAATATGGTGATTAATAGAGTGATTCAACAATTCTGTTCTGTTCTGGTGTTCATCAAGATAAGTGTATACTTTAATCCCCTTCACCTATTTCACCCATCTCCTGCCATCCCCCTGCCCTCTGGTAACCATCTGTTCTCTTCAGTTAAGAGTCTATTTTTTAGTTTCTCTCTTTTTTCCCTTTGTTTGTTTTGTTTCTTAAATTCCACATATGAGTGAAGTCATATGGTATTTTTTTTCTCTGACTGACTTATTTTGCTTAACATTATACTCTCTAGCTCCAACAATGTTGTTGCAAATGGCAATATTTCATTCCTTTCTATGGTTGTATAGAAATTATATATTTCTTTATCCATTCTTTATCCACATATTCTTTATCCATTCATCTATCAATGGACACTTGGGCTGTTTCCATACTTTGGTTATTGTAAGTAATGCTGCAATAAACATTGGGGTGCATGTATCCTTTTGAATTTTCGTGTTCTTTGGTAAATACATGATAGTGCAATTACTGGATCATATGGTAGTTCTATTTTTAATTTTTTGAGGAACATACATACTGTTTTCCACAGTGGCTGTACCAGATTGCATCAATAGTCCATGAAGGTTCCTTTTTCTCTGCATCCTTGTCAACACCTGTTGTTTCCTGTGTTACTCATTTTAGCCATTCTGACAGGTGTGAGGTGGTATCTCATTATAGTTTTGATTTGTATTTCCGTGATGATGAGCGATGTTAAGCATCTTTTCACGTGTCTGTTGACCATCTGTGTGTCTTCTTTGGAAAAATGTCTATTTGTATCTTCTGCTCATTTCTTTACTGGATGTGTGTGTGTGTGTGTGTGTGTGTGTGTGTTGAGTTTGATAAGTTCTTTATAGATTTTTGGATACTAACCTTTCATCAGATGTGTCATTTCCAAATATCTTCTCCCATTCCAAAGGTTGCCTTTTAGTTTTGTTGATTGTTTCCTTTAATGTGCAAAAGGTTTTATCTTGAAGAAGTCCCAATAGTTCTTTCTTTGCTTTGGATTCCCTTGCCTCCAGAGACGTGTCTAATAAGAAGTTGCCACAACCAAGGTCAGAGAGGTTGCTGCCCTTGTTCCCTCTAGGATTTTGATGGTTTCCTGTCTCATATTTAGGTCTTTCATCCCTTTTGAATTTATTTTTGTGTATGGTGTATAAAAGTGGACCACTTTCATTGTGGTTTTGATTTGCATTTTCCTGATACTAAGTGATGTTGAGTGAAAATTTTCAATTTTCATACAACTTGTACCTTCATCCATTTTTGATTGGCACATTTATATGGTCCTTTAATGCAGTATGATCCTTTTTTGCACGTGTAAAGATGACATCAAGCTATTACCTGGTGCTGTTTGACTGTTATTTGCCACCACTGAGGGGAAGGATAGGGCCTGACCTACTTCCAGGGTTTGCATTCTGCTATAGTTATGAAGAAAACAGTTGTTTCCCTATCCTTGGTTCATATGCTTTTCAGTCTTGACAACCAATTTTCAGATTTGGGGATGGTCTGCTCATAGAATATAGAAAGTCCTGGGTGGAGGTGGCCCATCCATGGGAACAGGAGGCCGCTAGATGGAGTGGCTGGCTGACTGACACAGGTTACCTGGGAAGGTTCTTCCCTTCCCTACATTCAAGGATAGCAATACCTGTAAAAATCATGAGAGGGAATTTTATAGTACATTTCTTTTTTATTTTTAAGATTTTATTTATTTACTTGACAGACAGATCACAAGTAGGCAGAAAGGCAGGCAGAGAGAGAGGAGGAAGCAGGCTCCCCGCGGAGCAGAGAGCCCGATGTGGGGCTCGATCCCAGGACCCTGAGATCATGACCCGAGCCAAAGGCAGAAGCTTTAACCCACTGAGCCACCCGGGCGCCCCTTATAGTACATTTCATCAAATTGGGAGGAAGTCTATTCAACACATTTCCAGGACCATAGCATGTGGAAAAGTGGGCACTCTGAAAAGGAAGCTTATTGCCTTTTTTATATCCTAAAATGACACTTCCTATAATAAAAATACAGATAAAGGAAAAGAATAAAAATTAAAAACTTTTATTCTACATGCTCAGGGATAAACATGATTAATACTTTTGTGTTTGTCCATCTAAAGTATTATCTGTGTGTATACACACATGTACATAAAAAACTTTTTTTCAGACATGAGCTCATGTCTATAATAACCTTAACATCCTTTCAAATCAATAAGTCTAGTGCCTAATTTTAATGGTTTCTTTCCAATAGTTTTTAAACATACTCAAGATCCTTCTATCTTAAAAATCTTCTCTCATAATGTGCCAATAGGTATCATGCTTAATATCCAGTAGTTACCATTTGAGCTATCTTCCCTTTCCTAAAGAACTTAAAGAGTTATCTCCATTTCCTTCTCAGTTTTCAATCTGCGGCAATTTTCAGTCTGTGGCATAAGGTAGATAGAGGCAGTCTACCTTCTTTTTTTTTAAAGATTTTATTTATTTATTTGACAGACAGAGATTACAAGTAGGCAGAGAGGCAGGCAGAGAGAGAGGAGGAAGCAGGCTCTCCACGGAGCAGAGAGCCCGATGCGGGGCTCGATCCCAGGACCCTGGGATGATGACCTGAGCTGAAAGCAGAGGCTTTAACCCACTGAGCCACCCAGGTGCCCCAGGCACCTTTCTATACCTTCTATAGAAAATGTTTTCATGAAAGTCACCCATGATCTCCTTACTGTCAAATGCTATGAAAATATCCCTCTGATTATTTACCTAATTTCTGGCAGTATTGGACACCGCTGTCTACTCTTTCCCTTTTGAAATTTTTTCTTTGGTTCTTATGACCTAAACTCTTTCAGGTTTCCTGGGACCTCTGATCACTCTTGGTTGGTTTTTGGTGAGGGATCCTTATCCTTGGAATGCTGGTTTTCCTCTGTGCTCTGCCTGGGCACTTCTCTCACTCCTTATTCCCTCTGGGGAATTTCAAGCATTCCTCTGGCATCAGCTGTGTACAAGTGGAAGGTCCCCCAATCTATCCTGTGGGGCAGACCTCTCTCCAGACGACCACACTCACATATACAACTGGCTCTTGGACATAGAAGTAGTTGCAAGTTTCACAGGCATCTCAAACTCATCTTTTAAAAGTAAACAACAATTTCTTACACAGTCTGTCCCCATTCTGCCTCTCCTCCATGTTCCGTATCTCAGTGAATGACAGCATCATTTACCAGTTGTCATGTGAGAACCTGGTAGGGTTTGAAGTCATCTTGCACTCCTCTTCTTCTCCATCCAGATAATCATCAACTTGTCCCTATTTTGCCTCTAAATATCACTTGGATTTACCCAATTCTCTTCATTCTCCATGCCACTACCCTATTTCAGGCTCTTTCTAACTCATCTTCATTCCAACAAAAATGATAATATTTTGGCTATATTTGGTTAAATAAAATATATTATTAAAATTAATTTTATCTGGTTTTTCCTGTTTTTAATGCAGCTACTAGGAAATTTAAATCACATATATTATATGTGTCATGTTTCTACTGACCTATACTCAGAATAACTCTCAAGCTTCTTTTTGTATTACTTGAGATGTGCTTTTAAGTTCTACTCAGTTGAAGAAATATTAACATTCAATTAATCAACAGTGTGATTTTGGGTTAACTGACCTAATGCTAGTACAACATTTCAAAGTTTATTATCTCTCTCTCTCTCTCCCCTTCCTTCTTTCCTCTCTCCCTTCCTTTCTTCCTTCTACCCATTCCAAATAAAAATGTCTCTGTCCATTCATATTCTTCTCTGTATATAGTATAATTCAGGTAGGCTTTTTCATATGGTGTAATGATTTCATTACATGTCTGTCCTTCCATTATACTGTAACCTCTTCATGTATTCATCTTTTTTGCATTCCCCAAATCCAGTAGGTTCCTCTAACATAGTAGCAGCTATACATGTATATAGATTGAAGGTATCCTTCTAAACAACCAGGGCCCGAAAACTTGAATGACTTCTGCGTATTTTAGGCAAGACACTGCCATATATTACTCTCTTATAGCTAGTATTTCCTCCCTAAAATGGGTACTTTTTTTAACTTATAAAAGTAATATCTGACACACTTTCAAATAATGCAGAAGCATATAACATAGAAAAAGGCAGTCCTCTGGGAAAGCCCAGGGTCAGAACTTGGATCTTAATATCCTTCAGCATCGCTTTCAGGGCACTCTGGTCTACTCTGCTCTAGGGGGCAGACTTGAGCTGACTTTGGGATAAGTGACAGGCGACACAGAGAAACCTGTGGCAGACTGATGACAAAACCACGACCCTTTATCCATTTCGAGTTTATCTTTGTGTACGGTGTAAGAGAATGGTCGAGTTTCATTCTTCTACATATAGCTGTCCAATTTTCCCAGCACCATTTATTGAAGAGACTGTCTTTTTTCCACTGTATATTTTTTCCTGCTTTGTCGAAAATTATTTGACCATAGAGTTGAGGGTCCATATCTGGGCTCTCTACTCTGT
>PISX010018713.1:0-39875 GCA_004024625.1 Mellivora capensis | reverse complement strand
CCTTCTCATGCTTTCCGTCTCTCTCTAAAATAATTGTTTAAAAATTATTTCGGGGGGGTGGGGGGAGTGCCTGGGTGGCTCACTGGGTTAAGCCTCTGCCTTCGGCTCAGGTCAGGATCTCAGGGTCCTGGGCTCGAGTCCAGCATCAGGCTCTCTGCTCGGTAGGGGGCCTGCTTCCTCCTCTCTCTCTACTTGCCTCTCTGCCTACTTGTGATCTCTCTGTCAAATAAATTAAAAAAATATATATTTCAGGGTACAGAAAATAGTATGGTGCCTTGAAACCCTCCTTCCTTGCCACCCACCCCCCAACCAGCCACCAAACTTGGAGAGAGCCCTAAGCTTGCATTAGAGACCTGTCTCCTATAAAATTTTATTGGGAAAATCCTAGTTATTATAAAGATTCTTGCTTAATAACTAAAACCAGAATCTTTTTTTTTTTTTTTTTTCTTGGCTTCTCTAGTGCCTCACAGGAATGACCAAACTGCTTTACATTAAACTCTAACAAAAACAATTTGCCCTTGGACAGGTCCTTGGTTTTATGTGATGTGTTTGTGTAATGTTTTCCAATAACAGGTTCAAGTGTTTTGGCTCTTTGAGCATTAAAGGGAGATTAATGGAAGTTTAATTCAATAAACCACATAGGATTAAACCCAATATCCAAAGTAAGGTGCTGTGGGATACTTCAGCATGGGTCTTAGCTTTCCTTTGCTCCCAAGCCCCAACTTGGCTTCTCCTTGGACAAAATGATTTGTAGATCTCTTGGTATCCACGGTGGCCTCTTTGTTCCTGTCGGTCTGTGCCTGGCTGAAGCGCTTTCTGAAAGCATTAAGACCTGTTCTTTCTGACCACACACACACACAGACACAAACTGTGACAAAAGCATTACCTCCTCCAGCTGAAAGAACCATTTTTTCCCTCTACTTAGAGGAAAAGTTAGGAAACCATTAGTGAACTATGGGTAGAATGAAATCATGATTTGGGGGTGTGTGTGTGTGCATGGAGGCTAGGAAGTCAAAATGAAATGAATCCCGGGACAGGAAATGAAATGTAGATAAGTTATGAAGTTAAAAGAAAATAGAAATGGAAAAAGAAAAACCAGAGAGCAGAAGTAGACTGAACAGAATAAACTATCAATGCAAGAATGAACTAGAAGAAAGCAGAATTACTAAATACATAAATTATTACTAGAAAACAACGACAAGAGTACTTTCCAGCGAAGGCACTAGCTCCCCTAACCAAGAATGAGAAAACCCCCAAATACAGAGTTAGGGATGAGAAATGTGATGTGAAAAATGGAAGCAAAAATAGACTAATTTCTTTGAACTTGGATGAAACACTACTTTGCTAAGCACAAAGGAATTAGTAAAATCGAACAGTTCAACCTGAGGAAACCAAGAGTAATGAAAAAAGATGAACACATTAAAATCCCTGAAGAGACTTGGACACACAGGATTTCACAGAGAAATTCTGGTAAGCCTTTCAACAACTCTTAATTCCATTGGGGTTTTATTTTGTCTGGTTTCTTTCCTCCCCTTCGCAGCTTAACCCACCAAGTCAGCCTTTACCTTGATAAAATGAACAATCAACTCATCTACCCACTCACACACAAAATAACTATTCAGGTTTAAGAATAATCTATAAAGTCAGTCTAAATGGAAAAATTTCAACTAGAATTGGGAGGAAAATGTTAAATCAAGTACAGCGTATTACAGCTTTGGTGGTCCTGTATATTAAAACTCCACGGAGAACATTCGAGTCCATGTTGGTTTATGGACTCAGCAGACACAACCTTGAATCTGGCTTGAGGCCTTGCTGAACAAGAAAACACACCGAAATTGAAAGCAAACAAGACTTTATTTGGGCAGTTAGGATGGAAATTACAGAGAAAACAGGTTGAGGTAGGAATCTCTGATGTCCCCAGGAGGGCAAAGAGGGGTCAGAGTTACAATGGTGAAAGGTCATGAATACAGGTCTTAGTTAGGTCCTGTGTACAAAACAGGGATGGAAACTAGGTTCACTGGGATTAGTTGAGTCACAGGCTCCTTAGATTGAAACCTGTTAAACTGGATGGGCTTCTGGGGAAGTGAAGAAGGTAGATAATCTAGTTGCCATGGTGAAGAGGGAGTCCAGTCCAGACTCAAGTCCAGTCTGCCCCAGCTGGTGGGGCGAGTTCATAAATTGAGAGTTGGTTCTGATGAGGACATGTACACATTGCTCCTCCCGATGGCCTCCCAGCCCTATTTTAAAATGGGACTCTTAGCTAGGCTTGCCAGTTCCATTTGAAGTCTTTGGGTAACATAGCAACACCCATTGGCTCAAACCAAATCATTGTCTGTTTATCAGCTTTACTTCTGTTGATCTGGTTAAAGTAACTGAACACGGAGGCCATTCTGCTGGGTGGCTCGAGTGAGTTGGTAGCCTAATGGAAGCAAACCACCATCTAGCCCAGAGTCCCTGCACAGCAGCTGGACAAAAGTCAACCTAGGAGCAACCCATCACAGATAGCCAACTAGACTTTTCCAAATAAAGTGACGGTTAAACCTATAGGCAGTTAAGTTCAAGGGCTTTGCTTCTGCCTCTACCTACTGAGAACGTGACCCCTACTCCTGTCCATGGAGTGCTCCTGACCACTTCAGGTGCAAGGCTGCCCCCTCATGAACTAAAAGAGTAGAAGATGGTCACTATCCGAGTGCGGAGTTTTACCAGTGGATGACCACCTCCTCTGTGGAGGAGGAAAGATGGCTGAAAGCATCTTGAGGTCTCTATTTTCTAAGCTAAGCAAAGCCAGGGGCAAGA
The DNA here is from genome assembly GCA_004024625.1 of Mellivora capensis. Classification (NCBI taxonomy): domain Eukaryota; kingdom Metazoa; phylum Chordata; class Mammalia; order Carnivora; family Mustelidae; genus Mellivora; species Mellivora capensis. Next base: position 37,079 of record PISX010018713.1, on the reverse strand, counting down.
GACCTCTTTGGGTCCTTGGACAGCAATTCTAGGGAAGCACATGGGTCTTCTTGGTGAGTGTTCACCTCTGTCTCATGGGACCCATTTAATTGTTTCTGCGGGTTGGTCTCTGTGCCCTTGAGTGTTGCCAGTTTGTGAATGTGCCACCAACAGGGTGTGGAATGGGGGACAGGTAGCCCCTGAAAGAAAGGGATGTAGGTGAGTCACTCGGAGGCATTTATTACCTGAAATTCATTCTAGGAGTAGAAGTTTGATTCAGTATTATAAAAATGATTATTAGGATTTTAGTATAGTTACAGTTCTGACGAGAATAGACCAGTTCTTTAGATGTCAAAAATGCATTTAACATAATTGAATATCCATCCTCAAAGCATTTTTAATTGAAGTGTTAACTGAGGAATCATCACTTTAAAAAGTCCTCTCAGACTAACATGTAGCATGGAGCTTCCTGACAAAATTTCTAATAGTCAGTAACTTGGCAAGATGGTGTGTTATCAGCGCCGTGACTTAAAATGTTGAGGGGGTGCTTGCTAACACATGCTGTAATGACCAAAGAGATACCATGTGTAGGAAGGACAAATGATTGCCTGTTCATTATTTAACTGAATAAAGGATCAAGTGGAGGTTTGTTGGATGCTGTAACCTGGGCTTTGTCTCATTTCATTCACCTCTTACCCTCCTAAAGCCTTTATACCAGCTAGAAATCCTGTGTGGTGGTAGCTCAGGACCCTTGAAGGGGAATCAGGACCCTTTACATGGTCATACTAAGGTCTCGTTTGCAATTTGCACTAATGGTATAAAATGATGGTGTTGAAAAATGGCGGCACGCTAGCCCCATATACTACCATGTACTGGAAGTGTAGGAAAAGGCTAGTTTTACTTAAGATGTTCTGATAAAACCTATAGGTGATAAATTTTAGGAAATTTAGACAAGTGAGTAACACATGGAATATTCTGTGTCTAGTGTACATGAACATTGACACTATACATGAAGTATGATGGGTGTTCTGAAGGAAAATGTGGGTGCTTTTGGTTGTGGTGGATTTTTTCTTTTAAAGATTTTATTTATTTGACAGAGCTCACAAGTAGGCAGAGAGGCAGGCAGAGAGAGGAGGAAGCAGGCTCCCTGCTGAGCAGAGAGCCCGATGTGGGGCCCGATCCCATGACCCTGGGATCATGACCCGAGCCGAAGGCAGAGGCTTTAACCCACTGAGCCACCCAGGCACCCCGGGATTTTTTTTCTTTTAAGTTATGAGATGAGCTAGCTGTTTTTTTTTTTTTTTTTTCCATCAAAAGCCATTTTTATTGAATATGACTAACCATGGTAATTGAGACTTGGGTTTTTGGCAGGAGTTACATCAACATTGAGTGAAATAAGCCTATCACTTCAAGAAAAACATCTGACAGTATTTGTTGCCAATGATAAAACTCAAGCTTTCAAATGAAAATTAGATTTTTTGAAAACTGGAATCTTGGATGATGAGATTGTTTCCAAATACTTTGTTGGAGGCGATTGGTGGTACTACTAACAAGTGTGACTGTATTGATAATCTATAATGTAATGTGTCAATACTTAGACCCCTGACTTCCAAAGCAAATCTAACATTTTACAAACAGCCAGTGCATGACTTAGAGAATCTGTCCGGCGTCTGTAGAGTTCATTTCAAAGTGTAAGATAGGCCAAAGGATTTATGTGTCAAAAGAGCACGAGAAATTAAATTCTAATTGGGAAATTTGGAACCATAGAAAGTATTGTGAGCGAATTACCACATGTATGACTTTACTGGGTTATTGGAAAATAAACACACTTACTTAAAGGCTATTAACACATCACACTTCCAACTGAAATTTCTTTTATAAACCTGTATTGTCTGTGCCCTGATCTACTTCCACCAAAACAATTTGCCAAAACAAATTGAACATTGAAGCAAATAGAAGAAAAAAAAAGATACTTTCTGAGGCAGACATCGGAGAAACTTAAGAAAAAAAAATGAAAACAGTAAAGCAATCTCTCTCTTCCCACCATTTTCCTTTGGAATAGATACTTCTAAAATGTTTGTGATAACATGTGCTAGGAATGTTCACCAAGAGACATGAACAAAATTTGGGAAATGAGCTAGAATTTCGAACATGTGAAATGATGAACTGTTAGCATAGGCCAATCCCTCAGTTAGAAATTTTCCCTTCCAACTGTGCCTCCCCCAGATCTGAATCCATATTTTAGGCTGACAAAAGGCCCTCAGTCTCCCAAGCAGGTTATACTCCTGGCAGAGAGCTCCCATGGGTCTCTGAGTTGAACTTTCGTTGTTACACTGGCCATCCTTCAGGTTGGGATTCCCCCTGCTGCCTTCTCATTGACTCAAGGAGATGTTTTCTGGGGCTTCCTAAGCACGGTAAAGGCCATTTGCATCTATCATAAAAATCTGGGGCAGAGGCAACGATTCACTTGTTAATTAAATTTTGGACCCTTCTAGAGTCTGTGGGTTCACCTTGGACGTTGACCTGAAGTACCCATTCAAATGACACGGATTATCTCACTTGGTGCATCTACATCAAACTCCCCTTACTCTCTGATCACAAAGCTCTCTTCCTGCTTTCCTCTACCCTCAGCAGTACTGCAACTGGTTGTGATAGGGTAATATGGGTCCCCCTACCCCGAAAAAAAAAATGTCTTCCTCATTGCCATGGAGTCAGGCCAATATATTAAACATCATGCATTAAAGGCAATAGCTTTGTACCGTCTGTACTTGAGAAAATGAAGGTTGCTTAGCAACCTGAAACCATTACTTGTGGTGGATGGATAGAAGACTTGAATGGGTAAGTTGAGTCCTGATTAGGAGATGTATTGTGGGTTACGGAGGCTGTTACCAGGATTCTGCACCGTCGTTTTTCTTACTAAGCTGCTGGCATCGTGGAGCAGAGGGCTCTCTCCCTCTTCGGCCGCCTTGATGAATTAACTTGGGTAGATCTTCTCTGAGGGTGGGTGAGCACAGCTCCTCCAGGAGTAAAAGTCTCACTTAAGAAGGGAATGAAAACAGACCAAGAACAAAGGCATCATTAACTTCGAGTGGAAGAAATAATTCAGAAAGCTGAGGTTGGTCACTTCTCATGGGTAAGCCGTTTCCTTTTATATATTTTGGTCACCTTGGTGTACATGAGTATATAAGAATCAACCAGGATAATTTTTTTATGCTCTTAGATTTTCAATGGCGTTCATCCCATGAGCTCAAAATGCTGCCAACTTCAAAGTGTGCCCGTAGCTACATCATTAGGCCTTCAAACCAACCTTGCCCCGTAGCCCACAAACTGCCCCCCAGCCCCCAGGAAGTGAGCAGTAGTTACAGATGCCACAGATAAATTTTGGTCCACTTGGCAAGGTGCCACCTCCTGTGGCTATGGAAAGAAATGTAAAAACTCATTAAACAGTACAGAAAATATATCAAACACTCAACAATTTTTTTTAATTTGTATGGGAAAAAAAAATCACAACATAAAAATGAAGTTTATAAGATGGGAATGCAATGAAAGAACAGTGCATGGCACAGAGAGAAGCTTTCTAGAATTTTTTTCAAACAGCTTTTCTGAAAGCTCACTATTGTCTATTCCTCTCAATTTAGAATATTAGTTGAAAGTCCATTTACTTAGTCTGACTCTCAAAAATAAAAATGAGCAGGGTGTAGAATCAATATACAAACCTTCAGTGTTTGTTTCTATACACCAGTTACCAGAAAGAAATCAAGGAGGCAGTCCCATTTTAAAATGGTATTAGAAAGAATAAAATCCCTGGAGAAGACTTTAAGGAGGAGAAAGAACTGTACTCTGAATTATAAGCCATGGACAAAGAAATGTAAGGCAGCAATAAATAGAAAGATATGCTTTAGTCCTGGGTTGGAAGACTTGATCCTGGTAAAATATCCATATCACCCAGTGCAATCGAAAGCTTCGAAACCGTCCCTACCAAAACCCCATAAGCATTTTTTTTCTCTAAAATAGAGCAATCCTAAAATGTGCGTGGAACCATAAAGGGCCACGAACAGTCAAAAGAATACTGAGAAAAAGCGAAGTTGGAGGCACCACATTCTCTGATCTCAAACTCTATTACAAAGCTAAAATAATAAAAACATTATGGTATTTGCGTGGAAATAGAAATACCAATCACTGACAAGTAATGGAGAGTCCAGGAAAAAAAAAAAAGAACAAAAACTCCTACATGGTCCATTTATGACAAAGGGAGCAAGAGTATACGATGGTGAATGTCCATCTCTTGAATAAATGGTCTTGGAAATTCCGGACCACTATCCGACTGTATAGCCAAAAATCAACTCAAAAAGGATTAAAAACTTGAATATAAGACCTGAAACCTTACAACTCCTAGAAGGAAATTTGGAGGTGAGCTGCTGCTTTTTTTTTTTTTTTTTAAGATTTTATTTATTTATTTGACAGAGATCACAAGTAGGCAGAAAGGCAGAGAGAGAGAGAGGAGGAAGCAGGCTCTCTGCTCAGCAATGTGGGGCTTGATTCCAGGACCCTGGGATCATGACCTGAGCCGAAGGCAGAGGCTTAGCCCACTGAGCCACCCAGGCGCCCCTAGAGGTAAGCTTCTTGAGCTATGTCCTGGCAATGATTTTTTTTTTTTTTTTTTTTTAAATGACACCAAAAGTGTAAGCAGAAATGAAGAAATGGGTCTAGGTCAAACTAATCTTCAAAAACCAGAAAGAGAACCCCCACATGATCCAGCAATACAATTCTACATGGACTTTTTGCCCCCTACATAGACTTTTTTCTGTTTCATGTTTATTTCAAAAGTGTGGTAAGCCTTTCGATGCCTGTTTCTGAACTTGAGCTTTCCTGGAATGGAATGTCATCATGACTGAGATGGCATACTCAACACTCAAGGGTGACTTTCTTCAGGATAGAACTAGTACTCACACAGATCCCCATGATCTCTTTGTCAGAATTTAGATGGGGTCCTATCTTTATATCAATCTTAAAAGGAGAATGCAAAAGGTGTTGTCCTATTAAATAGCTCCTTATCAATTGAGTCTAGGTCGAATTGTGAAGATACAGTTTGAGGTCTTTATCTTAGACTATATTGAGATGATGTCTGACTCTCTCCAACTCCCTTGTTACTGAATGTGTAAGAGGTTGAACATGGCTCTTGAGACATCGTGGTGTTAAGAGGAATTTAACCAAGCACAAATAAAAATAGAAGTCACTTGAGAGTTTCTGTGGCTCTTGTGAGTAGCAGGGTTGAATGAAAGTAGTTCTGGGATGTGGACAGCACCGGAGGAACCGATAAAGCAGACCAACCCCAGAAATGGAGGGTCCTAAGCGTGATGGCTCTAGATGACCTCACTACCAATGGGGTTTTCTGGGCAGGAAATGAGATGAGCACTGTTGGATAGCTTGAGTTTTGGACTGAAAGCATTAATAGCAAAAGACATTTTGAAAGAATCACTTTAGGCTTCTAATAAAGGAAGGGAACACTTCTCCCTGTGCCACGTCTCCCCCCACACTTTGGCTGGCATGCTGTCCTTCAAAAAGATTTGTGTGCCTGACTTATTTCTGGCTAAAGACTCTTAAAAAGAACACCTCTTTGTTGGCAACTTCTTATTCACCCCTCTTTTTCCTTCACATAGTTATTGTCAGCCCAGGACAGGATATTCCCAGCTGTGGCTGACCACTCTGAGGGCTTCAGGATCATTTGGGGTCTCAGGGCTTTGAGCCATTAACTATACACAGGAAGGAAAATACAGTGTGGGCATGAATGGGGGAGGAGGGAAAAAAAAGGATTATTTCAAAAGCAGCAGACCAATAACTTATAAAAGCTACTTAGAGATCCAGTTTTCTTCAGTGCCTGGAACACTCTCTTGAGCGTTGATTTCCTAGTGCTCAGAGCCACAATTGGGCCCATAGTTCTAGTCTGGCTGGCATAGGTGGTTACTGATCCTGAAGGAGTTAAGGCTATTGTGTAAAAGAAGGTGTGTATGTGCTCATGTGTTTTAATTATTCCAATTGACTATTAATTAAATGCAATAAGTAATGTCTTATTTCTACTTGACAACTCAGACCTAGTTTGCTCTAACCATATTGAAGTTTCATATGTTAATGAGTTTTCTGTATTAGAATTGAAACGTATATTTCAAATTCAAATTTGTATGTATATTTTAAATTTGATGTTTTATTTTCTGTGCACTAAGGATATCTGGATTTGAACAACCTGCCCAATTTTATCTGCATCCTGCCTTATTTTTATGATCAAAGATACTTGTCAGATTAGGGAGACTATGAAATGAAAGGCATTAGCCTGTGGAGTAAGTGACTTGACTTGGCAGTGAAATCCCTCTTTTATCTTACGTGCTTATCATTGTTCGTAGCCCCTCTGGGTATAGAAAAAGACTGATCCCTCAAACCCATTGAAAATACCCATTGGGAAATGCCAATTTCATAATGGGCTTGGAGTTGATTGAAAGAGAAGAGAGGATGGGAAACAGCAGCCATGCCCCTCCATCTTCTCTTGGCAAGTGTGGACTTGATGACTCATTGTCCAGTAGAAGTCCTTGTAGGACTGGGAGCTGTTGACCATAAAGGTCATTGCAATGATCCACTGTGGGGCTAGCATAGAATAAGCACAGGCCTGTGAGGTCTTAGTCTATATCTGAGTCTATCCTCTTGGGTGCTGGTGATTAAAAAATAGTTCCCAGTGAATCCATTTTAGATAATTACATCTTTTAAGCTATGTTGCCTTCACAGTGCCAATGACTGTTAAAAACCAGAGGAGATGGTGTTCTCCTATGCTGTATTGGAACTAAAGAAGGAAGTGTGAACTTGATAAGCCAGAGAAACTCCCAAGCATTTGTTGACTTTATTTCCAGAAGTTTTCTTCTGACTTGGGATCATGTTTGCCTATGGCAGTAGGTCTTTCAGGATCCTTAGAACCGAGAAGTGCTGGTCGTGGTGAGGTGGTGGCTCCCATCCGCCTTGCTGGCAGACACTGGAATGTCCCAATGATGATGGCAGCTGTGCTTGTCTGCGTGCTTGGCGTACATCCTTTCTGCACATTTATGGGGTGATTTATTGCAAACCCAGCTGCTTTGCTTACTGATTCAGTACTTGAAATAAAAAAAAGATTCATTTGTAAATGAAGCTCAGAGAAATAATATTAAATATGACTTGCCATCGGACAGGGGGCAGAAGGTACAAGTTCTGGCTCATGATTTAAAGCCATCTGCAGACAGATGCACGGTTATTTAGAGTAGACCTTTGGAGGCCTCGTGGGATGCATTTTTAGCTGTTGGGGGTGCTTTCTCTTGGGACCTGAGCTTAAAAAACAGTATGTTTTTCTGATTAGCGCGACCAGCACCAGTAATCCAGAAATAAAATGAGACTTCAAAACACATGTGCAGACATTCACGCCTACACATGTTCATTCATACTTTCGTACACCCCCTCTCCCACACGCAGTTACCCTTTTGCCTGAATTCAGAACCAGAGTTGAAGAGAACCAACTGGAAACATTGCGATTAGAGTTAAAGGAAAGCAAAAGTCGAAGACACAAGGAGTCCAGTGACTGTGAGAGAAGGCTCCAGAAGTTTTCTCTGCTAGCAGCGTTCTGGCAGAAGCTCCCAGTTGTGTTCAGACCAAAGAATTGGTGTCACTTGGAAAGTCAATAAAAGTCCACTTTTAAGAAAGGAGGATTCTGTGTTTCCCTCCATAATCTACCCTTGCTTGTCGATATGTTCATTCGGCCTGCTCATCTCATTCTGATGGTTTCTTTGCTGCATGAAGCCGTTCTAGTTGGCTGCCGTCCTACTTAATTTTTCTTTTCCTTGTTTTGGGGCTTTTGGTGTCCTCTCTAGGAAATCACTGCTGAGACGAATGTCAGGAACCTTTCTGTGCTGCGTCTCGTGGGTGTACTTAGCAAATCACTGAACCTGGCCGTGCTTTTGGGGACCTCTGATAGAGTGCTACTTGCTGACTTTCTTAAAACAACAACAACAAACTATTGCCTATGGGCTATCCTTTGAGATGAGGAGAGAGAAATGGGGAAAGAACAACAACTAACACCTATCTAGGCATCAGGTGAGTGATTGGACTGGATTGAGTCAAGGGAAGAAATGCAGTGGGGCGGATGAACCACTGTGCAGGGCTGGATGGAGGCTCAGTATTACAGAAAGTAACTTGGTGTTAAAATGGAGACCTGGTGGTTTAAATTCTATGTTTCAGAGATGACTTACAGAACCTTATCTGAGTTGGGAAGGAAGAAGCCCCAGGAAAGGGTAGAGAGGAGTAAGGATATATTTGGAAATGGCTTTTGGGAGACCCGGAGGCCCAGGATTTCATAGTTCTCCTTTACCTACCCAAGAAAGAAGGTAGTAGTATCCTGGGAGGGCTACCTCCTGAAAGGATCTTCAGACTGGGGCCCCCTGAATTCCAAGGCAGCTCAAAAATCTGCATGCTTACGTAGCCCTAGGCATGGCTTTGAGGATTAAGAAAATAATGACTAAACCTAGTGGCTCTCGTCTGTCAGATGTGGTCTTAGGTTTTCTATGCATTGAATCTTTGAATCCTTTCAATACCCTATGAAATGTTGTTCTCATTGTCCTGATTTTACAGATGGCAGGTAGAGGACCAGAAAGTTCCTTTGCCCACGGGTTAGGGCTTATTGACCTGGACTTGGAACCGTTCCCTGTTGCTGTGGAAATTGATAGTGTTCATTAGTTGAAAGTGGGACTTTTTTTTTTTTTTTTTTTTTTTTTTTTTGGTTAGCATGTTCTTTTTCTAGGAATATTCTAGAGCTCATCCAAGAAGATGGGAGAAAGGAAGGGGTCTTTTCATGACCCTGACATGGTAGTGATGGGACTGTAGGGAAGCAGCCTGTGCAGTGATGAATTGCCCAATTTTGGAACCAGAGGAACTTGGGCTGGACCTACCCTGCTGTTCACTGGCCGACTAATACGACAGTTTGGGTAGATTTTTCTTTGCTTCAGTGCCTTTTTCGACCTACCCAGAGAGCCTAGTATCTACCTTTCATGGTTGTTGTGAGGACTAAAGGGAATGACTCTCAGTCATTGGCACCCTGCCTGGTACTTAGTAAGCACTCCACAAATGGTGGCTATAACCTCATCATTAGGGGATAGGTTATTCTCACACCAGTGTCCATTTCATGGCCACTTTTAATTGACCACTAATTACATTTTCATGACATTACATACAGTATTTAATTGACTGAAAAATCCCATTAATACTTCATAATGGGGTATACAAATGACACGGGGGAAAACATCATTAGAGTATTATATGAAAGAAGGACCACTTCTTCTCACTTCTATTAAATATTTGTATCTTAGAACAGTGACTGTATCTCAGTGGTAACTTTAATCTAGATAGGACCATGCGGCTCCTCATGATCAAGGGCTGTGGTCATTTTATAGCTGCTTCTTTGTATATCATCATGCAAAGGGCTATATCCTCATTTAACCCCCTCTTGACCATGACTGTTAATGAGTCCATCAGCCCCTTCCTCCAGGGTAAATTACAGGTTTTTCTTTAAATATCAGTTGGTTAACATAGAGTGTAGTATTTGTTTGAGGTGTACAATTTAGTAACTTAGCATTGCCACACAACTCCTGGTGCTCATCAAAAGTGTCCTCCTTAATCTTGGGTAGATTTTTGACTTCTGTCCTGGCTTACTTGCCATCATTACTTTGAGGAGGAGGAGAGTCTTAATATCCCTGGGAGATACTCAGCTGCCATCTTCTGGACCTTAGGAAGTTACTGGTCTCACACACATGGAGGCATGGTGCCAATGGCTGGGACTTCTCTGGGACTGGCTTTTACCGTCTTCATGCTGCCTCTACCAATGTCCTGAGTGATATCCTTAACCTTAGGTAATTGGCCGCCATTTTCCTCCTGCCCTTATTGAAAAAGGTAAGAGATTGTGCCCAGAGCCACTCGTGGATTTCCAGTTCTCCTTTTTCTTCATTGACCTTAGTTGACCTAGAATCCCTGTGCCCAGCCTTGAATCCTTGCTATGGTTATCAACAGTGCCTCTCAGAGATGGCGGAGGGGCTTGGGAAGGAGCTGCCTAACAATCCACATACAGGGAACTTGGAATACCCATTTTCCCTCATAGTCCTGTTATTGAGGGCCCCTGTGACTTTCCCATTAGTAGGTCTATATAGCCTTATTTCCTGGTCTTCTGTATGCATAGTGTATATTTGTCCTTAATGTCACTTGTCACCTGTTCTTAATGAAATTCATCCATTGCTAGGATGATGTATTCTGTTGTTTCAGAATTCTGAGTATAGCAGTTGATCAAATGTTGCCTGAATTTTATTTGTAAAACCTCAATCCCTCTTGGGATGATGTGTAAAATACTGTTGTCTCTATTCCAGTCACTCGTAGGGAACATCTTCAAAAGTTGATATCCTAAACACATATTTCCTTACTGTTACTTACGTATTAAACTTAAAGTCAAATAATCAAATATGGCTTGGTTGGAGGTACTCCTGATGGGCTTCCTGCACATGAGAGAGACCCAGGCAGGTCTCTTTGCCTTGATGGCAACTCTTGGAGTGCGGGTCTCAGGTCAGTTAGTCACGCCATCAAGACTGTTGTTGGGCCACCCTATTTTGTGATTGAAAGGGTCCTATGAAGTAAAAAGTAAGACTCCATACATTGTTTATGGAGACCGTCATGGCGACCTAGGAGGAAACTAATTACCTTAGCTAAGATAGATACTGCCTGGCAACCAGTAGAAGGATCTAAGTCAGGGGACTTGGATCTTCTGAGCAGACTGGAGAGCAGCTGCCGTGTCCCTCACATGGACATTCACAACTCAGTGGGAGGCTGCGATGGGCGTGCTGCTGACTGCCTGAGAAGTCTTGGGAGAGGTGAACAGCTCATGGACAAGGGGATGCCACTGTGACTTCTGCCTTGTCCTGGTCTTCTCCAGGGATAAGGTTTATGCAAGGAGCATAATGCTGGTTCCCTCTCTCCGGTTCTACACTTGAGTAAGAATGAGTAATGTGACTACTATAAAGGAGAGACACACCCACCCATACGATTAAGAATGATTTTTTTCCCCCTCAAGTCATAGTTCTAAGTAGTTCAGGAGGTCCTCTGAGGCAGGCACTTTCTTACAGGTTTCTCGGGGATGCTGCTGCTGCTGCCTTGGTGTGGTTAGAGTATTTTGGACCAAGAGATGAGGGAACATCATTGGGGATATTTTAGGGGGCCAGGTCTGGAAGTGGCAACTTCAGTTCTCTGCACATTTCATTGACCAATATGGTCTACTCAGAGGTAATGCGGATAGAACAGTTTTTGTTTTTCTCCACCCCTGGACTCGGGAGGAAAAGAAACGGATGAAACACCTAGTATTTCCTGTGCCCCACTACCACAGCTACTTAACCTATAGGTGCACACTTAACCTTGACTCAGGATTTGGGCCTGTCTCCCTTCCAAGCTGGTGGGGAATGGAGAAGTTGTAGTTGGAACTCAAGGTATTCAGCCTGAAGTTCTTCTCTGACCTGTTTCAGTTCCAGTTGATATGCTCCTGCCAGCTAGCTGAGTCCCTGTCCTCACCTTGTGATAATCGTAATATGTTAATTTTCTATTGCTGCTGTGACAAATGACCACAAACTGAATGGCTTAGAATAACACAGATTTGCTCCTTTACAATTGTGAGCGTGAAAGGTCTAACACAAGTCACACTGGAACTCTCTGAGGTTGGTGGGACTGCTTTCTCTGGGGTTCTAGAGCAGAACAAGCTTCTCGGCTTTTTCGACCTTCTAGAGGGCACTTGCTTTGCTTGGCTTGTGGTCCATTTCATCTTGAAATTCACACCTTCATTCCAACCGCCTCTCTCCCTCCCACCCAAGCTTGGCTAGGAAAGGTTCTTTTAAGGACCTGGGATGAGTTAATAGGCGATAATTGTCTCCTATCAAGGTCCTTCCCATTATCAAAGTAGACTTTTTGACATACTGTGACATACTGGACAGGGATTAGGATATACTACCTTTGGGGGACAGGGATTTTGCCTGCCACACCTAGCAAGCCCTTGCATACTACTTACCATCTAGCAGGTTCTGTTGAATGCCACCTACATACACTTCCTTAATTCACCTTCATGTCCATCCTGTGAACTAGATCCTACTACTAAGCCCATTTTCAAATGAATTATTAGATGAGGAAGTGACAGTTCAAGGAGGTTAACTCATCCAAGTTCATGGAGATAGGAAGTGTGGTAATGGCATTGAGTCCTAGACGTGAGGCTCTTCATTAGGACTGTATACCATCTGGTACTGCGGCATATTAACTGCGAGTGTGAGACCTAAAGTCAGTCCTGCACAATATCTGGTTCATAGCCCTTCTTTTTTCCTTATAGAACCAGTCCCCTCCCTTGTCCTTGAGCCCTCCTTACCTTCAGACCTGGAGTCCTGTTACTCACCTAGGGTGCATGAGACTTGCTACTTCGAGATGCGCTGCTTAATGCTAAGGGGGATTTTCCTTGTGTGGATTGGGCACTCCTCTTGATGGTAAATGGGCATAGTCCCTTTCAACTGTCTTTTAATATTTCCACATAAATCCAGAAGAAAGTTTCTGCCAAGTGCTTAGGTCTTGAACATTATCTAACATTTACAGATGACTTTTTTTTAAAGATATATTTATTTTAGAGAGAATGAGTAGGGGGAAGGGTGGAGGGAAAGGGAGAGAAGCAGACTCCCCACTGGGCAGGGCTCCCTCCCAGGATCCCAGAATTATAACCTGAGCCAAAACCAAGCCAGACACTTAACCGACTGAGGCACCCAGGTGCCTTGTGATCACTATTTTATTTTTTTTAAAGATTTTTTATTTATTTATTTGACAGACAGATCACAAGTAGGGAGAGAGAGAGAGGGGAGGAAGCAGGCTCCCTGCTGAGCAGGCTCGATCCCAGGACGCTGGGATCATGACCTGAGCCGAAGGCAGCTGCTTAACCAACTGAGCCACCCAGGCGTCCCTGTGATCGCTATTTTAAACAAAAAACCTTAGACTAAAGGTCTTCTGTGGAAAGACAGGACTGGCTGCCTTTTAATAATATCACTTTAATTCTTTCGGTTACTTTCTAGGCATGGTAAGTGATCCTGTTTTTCCATTTATGTATACAGTGATGGTTTCTTTTTGTTTTTAATTTTTAACTTTTTTTTTTTTTAATAAATTAAAGATAAATCCACTTCAAGAAACCTGAAGCACCTAAAATGGAAGAGCAGGTATGTGATCGTGACCCACTTGGGAGGGAGCCATATGAGCAGATATTTATCAAACACAGAGCTAAGTGACTGCCTGCGTCCTGCATTATTGTGTGCCCCTAGGTGACTGCTGCCTGCTGGCGTCTCCCTGGCTGTGGGGATCATGCTCTCTGTGTCCCTGTCTGTTCACCTGGACTCCCCACCTTGCCCTACAGTGCTCCTCTGATACTCCCCCTGCCCCCCTCCACATTCTGGCCACCCCTTGTCTCTGTGGCTCCGCTCCACCGTCCCCTTCCTGCTTGTCCGTGACGAGACAGGGCAGCTGTGTGCGCTGCCTGGGGATTTACAGAACGCGATCCCAGACAAAGAACCGTGTCTTCGGGAAGTTAGAAGCCCAAGCATGCCAATGAGAAGGAATGTTGGAAAAGGCCACCTCATGTCAAGGAGATTTTGACAAGTGAGAGAACATATTTTAAAAGTGACCAGATATGAGAGGAACGTGTGGTTTTCATATGCTTTTTAAAATTTTTTAAATTTTACTAATTTGCGAGAGCGCGAACATGGAAAAGTACATACGGTGGGGAGGGATAGAGGAAGAGGGAGAAGCAGACTCCTTGCTGAGCAGAGAGCCTGACTCGGGACTTGATCCCAGGACCCTGAGATCATGACCTGAGCCAGAATCGGGAGTTGAGAGTTTAACTGACGGAGCTACCCAGGCGCCCCTAATTTTTCTAGATCTCTTGTATTCATCCTACTAAGAATTATTGCTGGTTCTATTTTAGATCTTGATCAGTTTAATCAAGTAAAATTTGATGCTGAGCAATACTGTCAATGACACAAAAAGATCCTGTGGCCATCCAGTTCCTCTGCTTCTATCTGCATTTTCAGGTTCATGTTTCTGCAAATGCAGATGTTGTGGGGGCAGTTTCTCTAGGATGGGGATGCTGTAGATCTAAGTTAATGGATTTGGTGTTTCCTTACTCTGCATTTGTCTGCACAGGGATTTTAAAGATCAGGATGCTAGCAATAAAGGATGGTCACAATGAAGCCCACTTATCCCAAGCCTAGTGATTGTGTTTTTACCGCTATTCGCGGGGTGGGGGTGGGGGGGATTGATGTCCTGAAACTAGTAGGTACTGAGGTATTACGGGGCCAATAGGTTGCCTCTCTTTGGAGAAAACTTTTCTGTCCTTCGTAAAATAGCGATTGATTAATTGATTGATTTTTTTTTTTTTTTTTTTGCTAGGGATGGGAAGGTATTTAGAGAAGAATGCAACTGAATTTGACTTTCACAGATAGGCATTTCATCCCTATGTATTCAAACAAAAATGCCTCTGAATGGAGGCTGACAGAACAGTAGGGGGAGGCACTTGGCCTGGTCCACTTTGTCCTCAGTGACGTTGGGATTCCTCAGGGGAGCTTTGCTGTCCACGTGTCTTCATGGCCATTGGAGCTGCTCCCCCACCCCCAGGCTGTAAATGCTGTTTCTAGAGCCAGTGAGGTGGTCTGGGACCCACTACCTTTGTATCCTCCTGCTACTGGGTGTGTCCACGTTCTCCCATGCTCCAGACACAAACCCCAGGCAAAAAAGTGTTCTTGCCCACACGAGTGTATAGGTTGCGAGTTTTGGGACAGTGCTCTTCAGTGAACAGATAACTGAGTGAGAAATGGCGACCTTTCCAAAAGCTAGGCCCTCATCCTGATCCTGGAACCTGCAAATGTGATCGTATTTTGGAAAAGTTAAGGGTCTCCGGAGGAGACTGTTCTGATAACCAAGGAGGCCATAAATCCGATGACAACTGACCTTAAAGTAGAAGAAAAGGCACAAAAAAAGAGGTCCTGTGGGGTTTGAGGCAGAGATTGGAATTTTTCATTCAGAAATCAGGGAACACTGGGGGCCATCCAAATTGGAAGAAGTCACGGAAACATTCTCCTTGAGAACTAATGGAGGGAGTGTGACCCTATGGACACCTGGTTTCAGGCTTCTGGCCTTCAATTTCTGTTACTTGAAGCTACTCGGTTGATGGCAACTTATCTCGGGGTGGCCCTAGGAAAAGAATACAGAGGTGCTTTTCAGGCTTTCTTGATTTCAACTTCCTGGCTCTAGGATTCTCTTCTCTGTTCCTGAGAATCGGGTTCAGGACATTCCGCGAGAGCTGACGGGGTCTGTCACAGACAGATGCCAACTCTTGAACCTTGAAGCACATTATGTGTCTGTTTCTCATCAGGTTGATTCCCACCCCCGCCCCCTCGGAGACTTGCCTAGAACTGATGATGGACTCCTGGTGTCTGGGCTTGGGGTGGGTCCCTAGAAGCCATGCTCTTTTACCCCTCTATTAAAGGGTAAGTTCTGAGGTAGACCAGTGTCTCACAGCCATGAGACTTGAGATGGTGATGTTGGAACTCCGAGCAGAAGACAGATGGAGAGGCCAAATGGAAGATCCAAAGTGCATATGGCCCCATGTCGTGGGGTACACTGAGGTACCAAAGAAGTATATCCACAGAGAGGGGAAAAAATAGAGTGCACTGTAGATACCAGAAATAAATCTTGTCCCCAAGGCTGTCTCCTTTCTGGTCGGCCCTGAGGCAGCCTGCCTTGTGTGTGGCTCTGTGTTGCCAGTCGTGAATGTGGCAAGTTCGCCGTTTTCCACTGACGTAAGCTTGAGCGGGTTGATGATGATGACGTCATGAAAGAGTCCTGTGTGGTAGGAGACCCATCCCACAGGCTTGCTGGTCAGGCCTAGAAGTCCTGAGGCCCACACCAGGTCCCTGCTGTCTAATCCCTGGAAGCCACAAAGCTTGTCCTACTCATGATCTCATGCCAACTTTGCATGATATAGTGGCATGTATGGCCCTGCGGGGTAGAAGCTTTGAACCCTACGTGGCCTACAGAGACATGGAAGTTAAGGGACTGTGATGGAAGGTCCGGATTCCCTGGTGCATGTTGCTCGGTGCTCTTCTGTTGTGTGAAAACAAACACCCAAAGCGAAACTAAACAACCCAGCGGAGGGGGGGGGGGGTGCTGGGTTATGAAAACTGAAGCACAGAAGGCTTCTGAGCAGAAGGGATAATGGATAAAGAAAGAGTGCTTTGTGACTAAATTCAAGCCAGGCAGGGAGAAGTGGCTGGTTGGGGGTGGGGGGAAGGGAGGAGAAAGAGAATGGCTCTGGTAGAGGGCTTTAAGAGCCCCCAGCCAGGGAGAGGATGACAAGGAACCCTGAAGAGGTAATTGGGCCCCTGATGTGAGGAGTGGTTGCAAATAAACCAGCAAAGCCAGACAGAAGCCTGAGGCATCCAGCAAGGATTAAGCACCATTAGCTAACCTGTTAGCCTAGAAGTATTGGGCTTTTAGGAGACTGTTTTAATTTAACTTCTGCATTGACCTACACCTACGTTTAGTGCACCTAGGCAGCAGGCTTTGTGGTGACACATTTCAGGTGCCTGCTTTTTAAAATTTGGGGAGCCCAAATGGGGACTACCAGAGAGGGCCCCTGCAATTCCTGGCAACCTCCCCATTTTCAAAACTAGCTCAAAATTGTTTTCTTTCTTTCCTTTCTTTTCTTTCTTCCTTTCTTTACTTTTTTTTTCCTTCCTTTCCCTCCCTCCCTCCCTCCCCCTCCCTCCCTCACTCACTCACTCCCTTTCTCTTTCTTTCTCTTTCTCTCTTCCCTCCCTCCCTCCCTTCCTTTCTTCCTTTAATGGTAGGATTTGCAGTCACTACTCTCCTTGCCCCAGCCCATTTTCCTCTCTAAGCTTTCGATTTGTTGCTGCGTGGTCTCCACAGGAAGAGGTTTGTGGTGGGTCAGGCCAAGTACGGTGGAAAGCCCTCCCAGTGGTGTGGTTATTCATTCAGTATTTTATTGAGCAGCGACTGTGGGGCAAGGATCATGCTAGGAGCACAGGATACGTCTGTGAGTAAAGGTTCTTGGCTTGGTGGAGCTTACCCTTTATAACGTACATGGAAAGGGGCAGGTGCAATAGAGCTGAAGGGATTGGGAGAAGGGGTTTCAGTTTCCAGTAGGATGGGGTTTGTTGCATTTTCTCCCCACTTCCTGCTCAGCTGATCTTAGGTAAGATCTCCTGTGATGTGTCCTCTGATCAGCCCTTCTGTGATCCCAAATGTTTTAGACTGTCCCCATGCTCCTGTTTCGAGGATTCCTGCCTCGGTCAGTTAAGGATGTAATACTTGCTACAAGCTCAGGGTAGTAGATGCTTTGCACCTAGAAAAGGACTCCTTTACGAGGATGGCAAACTGGGGTATCTGTTACTACCCACGTCATCATTCCTGTTTCAGAGCCTCCTCAAATGGACAACTTCTTTATCCTATCAGGGTTTGCATTTCTAACGTCCACCTGCTCAACATTCACCTTATTAGGAAAGCCACTTGGAGTAGAGGAAGAAAAGCCCATTTGGGGGGGGAAAAAAAAAGACTTCTACATTTTTAGCGGAAACCAAATAACTCAATTGTCTATTTTTCAGAAATGAGAATTTTCCATGTGTTCGGGCTCCTTCCCTTCTCTACCTCCTGTCGGGTCGATAATAGCAGGGAACTTTGAAGTCCAGCAAAGGAGTCTTGAGATGACAGAATCAGAATGTTCTGAATCTGCATTATTGGGGGAAATTTGTCTCCCATTACCGAGCTCTCCTCTTGACCCAGAGGACTGGGTACATCGTTTTGAAATCCTGGTAGAAAATGAATCCTTGGAGCCCCGTGTTGAAAATCACTGAGAAGTTCAGGCTGGGGGTGAGAGCAGAGCATTAAACAAAGTCTGAGGAATGGCTGAGCCAGTCCTGAAGCTGGCCTTGTCTCCTCCTAGTGCTGCGTCGGAATCATGAATTCACTTGAGTAAAAAGTCAAGGGAAAAGTCCAATCCAATAAAAATAAATGGTAGAACTTTTCAGACTTAATTTTATGAGAGGGACTTTGTAATTATGCTTTAGCAGGAAAAAAAGAGCTAACAAAGGATTTGCAGGAGCTATGAAATTGAGAAACCACAAGTTCTTTTTTTGTATAATGTAAATATGTAATTAAAAGAAATCCTTTCCAAAATCAGTCATCTTAAAACCAATCTTTAGTACTGGAATACTTTATGAAGTACAATAATAACGGAAGTATAATCTGCTTAACTAGGCTTCCTTGGTCTGCATATGGATGTTCCACATTCTGGAAAGCATCATAGGAGATCTAGCTCTGCAGGAGTGGGGTGGGGGTTAGGGAAGAGGGGGTGAGGGAAATGTTAGGGTCCGTTATCAAAGGAACGAGACTGAGACAAAGTGAAAGTTAGGCAAAGCTTTATTCTATGCCAAGCATTAGAAGTCAAACTGACTGGCCAGGGCTGCCTCCGAAGAGAGCGACCCCCTCCTGATCTCACAGGCTGGTTTTATAGGGCATAACCGTAGACCTCAAGGTATGTGGCTCCTATTGTTAGGGTGTTTACTCCTGGAATCAATACCCGGAACCGATATCCGGAACTACTGGGATGTTTGGAACTGCTGGGGCGTTTAGAACTGCTGGGGCGTTTATTCCTGGAATGAAGTCTGTAGAGGTAAACAACAATATGGCTACCCAGGTAATATGGAGTCACTCTGGCTAAGCAGCCCCTAATAGTTAAACAGGTTTTAACATTAAATCGGCCCCAACAAGAAAGACTTCACATTTTAGAAAATTGATAGAGTCCCTGTCCCATTAAGTTTTTTGATGTCAATCTCCCATGGTCTCGTTGGTGATTTTTTTTTTTTAAAGATTTTATTTATTTATTTGATAGAGATCACAAGTAGGCAGAGAGGCAGGCAGAGAGAAAGGGGGAAGCAGGCTCCCTGCTGAGCAGAGCTGATTCGGGACTCCATCCCAGAACCCTGGGATCATGACCCGAGCCAAAGGCAGAGGCTTTAACCCACTGAGCCACCCAGGTGTCCCTTGTTGGTGATTGTTACTATCCATTTATATTTAGGGGTATGTCACCATTACATACGCTCACTGTCCATAAGAGTAGACCTTAATTGTGATAGCATCTACACAGAAAATCCCCAAAGGAAAGTAAGCTCATACTGAGGCTCACTCTGGGAAGAGTACAGAGACAGGTGTGTGAAGGCTGTCCCGCACACTCAGGAAGGCTGGTGAAAATAAAATACTTTAGAGCAGAGGTTGGCAGAGGATGGCCCTTGGTCTGGGTCTGGCTATGATTTATTTTTGTAAATAAAGTTTTATTGGAACATAACCACACGTCCTTCTGTTTACTGGTCAGTCTGGTGATTTGGCCCTACAAACTCAGAGTTGAATGCCCGCCGTGGGTTCCTTGTGACCTGCGCCACCCAGAACATTTGCTGTCTGGCTCTTGACAGTTAGCTGTTGACTAGTTGAGAGTCATTTATTTCATTTCATTTTTTAAAAAGGATTTTATTTTTAAATTTTTAAAAAGGATTTTTTTCTGAGCAGGGAGCCCCATGAAGGGCCTGATCCCAGGACCCAGGGGTCATGACCTGAGCTGAAGGCAGACGCTTAACCAGCTGAGCCACCCAGGCGCCCCCTCCATTTAAAATTTCTGTAACATACTGTGTGTGTCTAAAAACTGAAAATAGTGGTGACCCACCTGGATGCTTTATGGGAACAATTTTATCAGTGTTTTATGGTTTTCAGAGTAATGGTTTTTCAACTCCCTGGTTAAATTTCTTCCTAGATATTTCGGTATTCTTAATGCTATTGTAAATGGGAGTGTTTTCTTAGTCTTTTGGCTACTTCATAATTATTGTATAGGAATGAAACAGATTTCTGTGGATTTTGTATTCCATGACTTTACTCAATTCATTTATCAGTTTTTATAGTTTTTTGGTGGAGTCTTTTAGGGTTTTCTCTATATAGTATTAAGACATTTAGAAACAGAAAATTTTATTTTGTTACCATTTGGATGGTAACTTCTTTTTCTTGTTGGACTGCTGCGGCTACTATGTCGAAAAGAAGTGCTAAGAGTTGACGTCCTGTTCTTGTCTTGTTCCTGATATTATACGGAAAGCTCTCACTTCATTGAATGTGAGGTTAGCTGTGCATTTTTTTGTGTATGGTCTTCATTATTCTGAAGTGTGTTCCTTCTAGCCCTACTTTGAGGGTTTTTATCATCAGTGGATATTATAATTTGTCAAATGCATTTTCTGCATCTATTGAGGTGATCATTTAAGGGAACAGTTTTGTTTTGAGTGTTCCAATCAGCCAAAGTAAATCAGCTTCTGAATGTCTTTCAAATTCAAAAGAAAAATTCATGTATTATGTGATTTACTTACTACTTAGAGTGAACTCAAAAATCAGGGTTTAAAAATGAACAAACATGCCAAATATGCAAATTTGAATTTAATATTTCAACAGATGTTATTTACTTAACAAAATAAAAATCAGTTTACTTTCACAGATGAAATTTAAAGTACACACACAGTGAGAGAGGTGAGCGTATTTTCTCAACCAAAATAACAAAGGTAGGGTAACAATGTATGTATTCAAAGTGTGAATGGACTTAAGATCTCAGAGGAAGAATGTTGAATTTGGGACTTGGAACAAACTTGGGTGTGGAACACCTTTTAGGAATTTTTTATTACTTGAAGTAAAAATAACACCAGCATTTTAAAAGATTGGTATAAAGCAGTGAATGATAATCAAACATATTTGTCACATGAAAATATAAAGAATAACGATATCTACCATTCTGTTGTAGAAAAAGAATATTGTTATTTTCCATTGTTACGCTTCCTGTGTGCCTCTTTATTATAACTTGTTCTCCCCTCCTTCTCAGAGGTAACAGACATCTTAATTTTCTATTTCTCAGCTTCTTTCTGACCTGCTTAAAAATTAAGATCAAGTTGACATAGTGTTAGTTTGTACATGGGAAACGTGATGATTGTGTATCTATTGTGAAATGATCACCACAATGTCTAATGTCTAGTTAAGACCCGACTGTACGTAGTTAGACTTTTTCTTTTTCTCTTTTTTTCCTTTGGGATGAAAACCTGAAAGACTAATGCTTAGCAACTTTAAAATGTATAATTACAGTAATAAAATACATAACACAGTGTAATATATTTAAAGTATATAATACAGTAATAAAATACAGTATTATGTATTTAAAATATGTAGTACTGAATTTAAAATCTACAATACAGCTAACTTTAGTCACCATATGATGTATTGGATCCCCAGACTTTACTTATATTGTAAGTGTGAATGTTTGTATCTTTTGGCCAACATCTCTGTATTCCCTCTGTCTCTTAGCCCATGGTAGCCAATTCTCTTCTCTGATTCTATGAATTCTTGGTTTTTAAATAACACATAGAAGTGAGAATATGTGCTATTTTTCATTATTGGACTTTGTTCACTTAGCATAATTCCCTCAAGATTGGTTGATATTGATGAAAATGGGAGCATTTTATTATAGCTGGATAA
The DNA here is from genome assembly GCA_004024625.1 of Mellivora capensis. Classification (NCBI taxonomy): domain Eukaryota; kingdom Metazoa; phylum Chordata; class Mammalia; order Carnivora; family Mustelidae; genus Mellivora; species Mellivora capensis. The sequence continues at coordinate 15,422 of PISX010018713.1, read as the reverse complement.
TACTCCATATATACATATATTTTTATATAAGAATATATAAATATATATACATATAGGATATATAAACACACACACCACAACTTCTTTATTCATTGATGGATACATGAATTGTTTTCATGGGTCCACTACTATAAATGATATTAGAGTAAACATGAGAGCAGATATCTTTTCCAAAATAATTGTATTTTTTTGTTATTTGTTGGATAAACACCCAGAAATGGAACAATTGGATCATATGGTAGTTCTACTTTTAATTTTTTAGAGGAACCCCTGTACTGTTTCCCAGAATGGCTGTACCAGTTGACCCCATCCCCTCTCCCCACCCCAGGATTCCTTTTACTACCCAACCTCACCAATACTAGTTTCTTATCTCTTTGATACTAGCCATTCCAGCAGGTGTGGGATGATACCTCATTGTGGTTTTGATTTGCATTTCCATGATGTTTAGTGCTTTTTCACCTACCTCTTGGCTATCTGTATGTCTTGGGAAAACACTGATATTATATATCATTATACATACATACATATCCATATATATCTATATATCTATACATATATATATATATATATATTTGTCCCCCCTCTTAATTTGTAGGACTTTTGTTATTTTTTTAGATAACAACACCTGATGAGATAGGTGATTGGAAAATAGCTTTTCCCATTTGATGGGTTGCCTTTTCCTCTTGTTGATGGTCTCTTTTGCTATGCAGAAGATGGCTAGTTTGATGCAGTTCCACTTTCTGATTTTTGCTTTTCCTGGAAAATTAAAAAAAAAAAAAAAGATGGCCAAGACAGATACTGAGGAGCTTACTCTGTTTTCTTGTAGGCATTTTAATGGGTTCAAGTCTTATGTTTGAGTGTTTGATCCATTTTGGATTGATTTTTGTGTATGGTGTAAGAGAGTGTTTCTTCCCCCCACCCCCACCCCCGCCCCCCATGTGGCTATCTAGTTTTCCTGGTACCATTTATTGAAGAGCTTATCATTTATCCATTGTATCTTTTTGGATTTTTTGTTATGAACTCATTTTCCTTAAACGTGTCAGCTGATTTCTGGGCTCGTGAGGTAGTTCCATTGGTTTATACGTCTATATTTACATTAGTACCATGCTGCTGTGATTATTACAGATTTATAGTGTATTTTCCAGTCAGGTAGTCTGATGACCCCAACTCAGTCCTTTTTGCTCAAGATTCCTTTGGTTATTTGCAGTCTTTTGAGCTTCTGTATGTATTTTATGATTTTTTTTTTTCCTATCTCTGTGAAGGTACGTGGGGATCTTGATAGAGATTGAATTAAATCTATAGTTGACTTTGGGTAATAAGGATAGTATTGTTAAATTCTAACACTATGGTTAAAGTCCAGAACACTGGAAATCTTTCCATTTGTGTGGTGTTTAATTTCATCAGTGACTTAAGGATTTGACTGTAGTGATCTCTCACCTCTTCAGTTAAATTTATTTCTAAGTACCTTATTTTTTAATTCTATTACAAAGGGGATTGTTTCCCTAGTATTTTGTATAGTTTGCTGTTACTGTAGAAAAATGGAACTCCGTTTTAACAGGTTTTTTTTTTTTTTTTAATATCCTCCAACTTTACTGAATTCATTTATTCTACAAGTTCTGTTTACAGAGTGTTTAGGGTTATCTATAAATAGTATTATGTCATCTACAAATGGAGCTTTACTTGTTCCTTTCCAATTTGGGTGTTTTTATTTATTATCTCCTAAGTGCTCTGGCTAGAACTTTCAATCTTGGTTGAATGAAAGTGACATGAGTGGGCACCCTTTCCTTCTTGCCAATGCTATTGGAAAAGCTTTCAACTTTTCACTGGTGAGTATGGTAGTGACTGTGGGTTTGTTCTGCATGACCTTGATTATGTTGAGGGACAACCTCTCTATACCAACCTTGTTGAAATACTTTGTCATGAATTAGTTTTGAGTCCCACTGAAACCTTCTGCATCTATGAAATGATCCAGTGGTTTTTATCCTTGATTTGTTAAGGCAGTGTATCTCACCCATTTGCCGATGTTAACACATCCTTCCATCCCTGGAATAAGTCCCCCTTGATTGGTGTGCCATCCTTTGAATATATTGTTGATTTGATGATTGAACAATTGAGAATTGGGACTTAGTTGATCTTGCCCCACCCTGGTTATCCCCTAGAACTTTGATTGCCCAGGTAGCCTGCTCTGGGCTCCGTGGCTCCCAGTCATTAAGGCTGTGCCCAGACTCCTCAGTTTTCCACGGGGAAGGCTGTCAGTCCGCACCTACAATCAGACTGATGGGGTACTGAATGCTCAAGCCTTAGCTTTTCAAATATGCAAATACGTCTCTTGCAGAGTAAGAGTGGGAGGTGGGTGTGTCTGTCTCCTTCCTTGGCACTGATCCCTGGGGTGATCCCTGGGGTGATCCCTGGTATTTAAGATCTGTTGGTTTCCTGCCATCATCCCAACTCATGAACATGAACAGCCTGGGCACCAGAGCCAGGTTATCAAGGGATGTAACCTGTGGGTGGCAGCCACACAAACTGTGGGTCACCCATCTACACAGGCTCCTCTCCGGAAGATACCAGTAGCTTCCCATGAGGAAGAGCATGTGGGAGCCTCAGTAGTTTTTGGAGAGGATTTCAGTAGGCCCCTACATGTGTGTCAAACTGGGTGCCTGACGCTCAGGCTGAAGGTTTAAGGCAAGTGAATAGGCCTTTTTCACAGAAAAACTGCACGCCTCTGTGCTAGACCCTGGCAGGGAGGGGGCCGAGTGGAGGCAGGCCCTTTAAGAACTACTTCTCTGTTCACTGTAGGTATTACAGGTCCCAATGCCAGCTCTCTTGGCATTCAAAGCTAGATATTTTGGTAGCTCTCCTATCACGTATGAGTCTTAAAAGTTGGGGTTCCAGGTGCCTGGGTGGCTCAGTGGGTTAAAGCCTCTGCCTTGGGCTCAGGTCATGATCTCAGGGCCCTGGGATTGAGCCCCACATCGGGCTCTCTGCTCAGCGGGGAGCCTGCTTCCCCGCCCCCGCCACACCCTGCCTCTCTGCCTACTTGTAATCTCTGTCAAATAAATAAATAAAATCTTAAAAAAGTTGGGGTTCCAGATACTGGGTTCCAACCCTTTGTGCCACAGCGAGAAACTCAGAATTTTGAGTTTGCTCCCAGTTGTGGGTCCCTATGCCAGGGATGGGGTTTATGGCAAGATGATGTTTTAGCCTCTATTAGCCACTTTGGTGTGGGGTTTTCCTGGTCACCTAATTCTTAGGAGTTGCTCAGCTAGTGACAGGATTTCTCTGAGGAGAATTGTTATATATGTGGCTGTCGATTTGGGATGTGTGTGGGAAGAGGTAGGTCTGTGTCCACAAATGTCACCATCTTCTGATCTATTTGTTGTATCTGTGAAACTTTTACCACATAGACATTTGGGTAACATTCATCCCAATCAGAATGGAGCTCTCTTCCACTTTGACAAATAAGTTTCCTCACATTCTTTTTCAGTAGATAGACTAATACCATTGCTGGCCCTTGGCAGGGGCCCGTAGCTGGTCACCATCACTAAACTTCGGTCATTTTGAGAATGTTCCTTAGACTCTTGGAGTATGTCTTGAGAATGTGTTAGAGTAAGTAGGTCTTAGAGTAAGCCTTGAGAATGGGTTTCCCCCCCCAAAGATTTTAATTGGCAGAGAGCGAGAGTGTGCGGGAGAGTATGAACACAGAAGCAGGGGAGCAGCACAGGCAGGGGAGAAGCAGACTCCCGGAGGAACAAGGAGACAGATGCAGGGCTCAGTGCCATGACCCTGCGATCGTGACCTGAGCCAAAGGCAGATACGTAACTGACTGAACCACCCAGGCTCCCTAAGAGTGGCATTTTCCACTGAGCATAATGCTCTGGGGCTCACACAACTTAAGTATATAAAGAATACCTTTTTTTTTCTTTTTTACTGCCCCTGAACATTATGCCATTATGTAAATACACTAGAGTTCATTTATCTGTGTACCCTCGAAGGACATCCCCCTCCCCCATTTCTGCCTACTTACAAATAAATCTGCTATAAATACTCATATAGAACTTTGTTTGTGTGAACCTAAATTTCCATTGCTGTAGAATAAATACCTGGGAAAGCATTGGCTGTATTAGATGGAAAGTGCATGTTTATAAGAGCTTGCTCAACTGATTTCCAGAGTAACTGGACCATTTTAAATTCCCACCAGCAGGGCGCCTGGGTGGCTCAGTGGGTTAAGCCTCTGCCTTCGGCTCAGGTCCTGATCTCAGGTCCTGATCTCAGGTCCTGATCTCAGGTCCTGATCTCAGGTCCTGATCTCAGGTCCTGATCTCAGGTCCTGATCTCAGGTCCTGATCTCAGGTCCTGATCTCAGGTCCTGATCTCAGGTCCTGATCTCAGGTCCTGATCTCACGGATTGAGTCCTGCATCCTGTTCTCTGCTCAGTGGCGAGCCTGCTTCCCTCTCTCTCTGTCTGCCTCTCTGCCTACTTGTGATCTGTCAAATAAATAAATAAAATCTTAAGAAAACAAAACATGCATTTAAACCTGATTCATCTTTATTAGAAAATTTGATTTGCTTGTTCTTTTGGTAAAATAAGCATAAACACAAAAGCTCAAGGTATGAAATTACTACAATGATTACCTACTAGGTTTATCAAATTACGCACAGGGGTATGCTGAAGACATCCATAACAATTGTTTTTCTTTCCATATCTTGTTTTTCTCTAACTTTGTTGTTTGCTTTGGAGACTGAACTATGCAGAAGAGGAAGTTTCATGGGTGCTGTATTTAAGTTTCCATAAAGGTATAGGCCTGTGTAGCTACCGCCTTAATAGAGCATTTTAAAAAGATTTAATTTAGAGGGGAGAAGAAGGGAAGTGGGGGGAGAGAGAGAGAAACCCAGATTCCCCACTGAGCACGGGGTTTAGCCCCATGACCCTGAGATCACGACCTGAGCCCAAATCAAGTGTTGGATGCCCAACAGACTGAGCCACCCAGGCGTCCAAGATAATAGAACATTGTAATCCTTTCACAGATTTCCTTTCTGGCTACCTGCCTGTTCATTTTCCACTTCATAGTCAACTACTTCTTTAAATTAGTTTTCCTTTTTTTTTTTTTTTTAAAGTTCATGTAATTAGAATCACACAAAAAGTATTGTTTGGTATGTCTTCTTCTGATCAGCTTAATGTTTAAAAGCATGATCCATATGATCCATATTGTGGTGTATGTAAGTCACTTTTACTGCGGAGTAGTATTCCTTTATGTGAATGTACCCCAAGCACTGATCCAGTCTTTTATTGACAGAAACTTGGATTACAACCAGTAACCTACCATCACCCCTCCCCGGCCCCCCAAAATGCTGCTGTGAAAATTCAAATAGCAGCCTTTTCGTGGACATGAGTTTTGATTACTCTTGGGTCTATACCTAGGAGGGGAATCCCAGTAAGCTGCTTACTTGAAAAGAAATAGCCGAAGATGGTTTGCACCTTGTTGGAGCCATTGAAAATCCCCACCAGCAGTGTATGAGAGGGACTCGACATGCTTGAAGCTACAAAGAATAACGACATTCGCATCTGCTTATCTTGTGAAATAATTGTCAAAATGTTCTTGGTATCAGTTGGGGTTCTTTTGGTGTACATAAAAGGAATAGATTCTCTTTTTTTTATAAAAGATTTTATTTATTTATTTGACAGATCACAAGTAGGCAGAGAGGCAGGCAGAGAGAGAGGGGAAGCAGGCTCCCCGTTGAGCAGAGAGCCCGATGCGGGGCTCGATCCCAGGACCCTGAGATCATGACCTGAGCCGAAGGCAGAGGCTTAACTGCCTGAGCCACCCAGGGACCCCAAGAAATGGATTCTTGATGAGTTATGGAAAAGGGAACTGTTGGAGTACTACAAGAGGCTCTCAAAAGCAGTTGGACCAGAAGGAGTTAAAGCACGAGGCTGATGGCGGGAGCTGTCTGCGGATGGCAGGGATGGAAACGCCAACTCCCCTTCCAGGGAACGCCAGGTGCGAGGATCTAACAGATCTCCGTGGAGTCCGATAACTGCCTCTTGGTGAGCAACCTGCAGGGCCGCCCAAATATAGTCTCTCCCGGGGAGGTAGTAATTCCTGAAACCTTAAAGGAAGCTGCTAAGAAGGATTGAATAAATCTTTGGGGGTCAAAGCCAAGCGATACCCATTATAATAGGCTTCGGAGTTTTCAGGGTGATAATAGTCTCATAGTTAGGAAGATGCTCGTCAGAACAACCTTGCTTTGTGGTTTTTGGTCTTTTCATACTAATGCTGGCTTGCGAGACGAGGTCCGCAGGCCCAGTGCTCTCTAGTGAACACAAGCAGCTTGCTTTCCTGTGTTAATCCCATTTCTTTGACAGTCTCATCTAGCAGAGCGTAGGAAAACATAAACTCTCCAGAGTGCCCTGTTTTGAGGCTTTGCAAAAGCTCCCTTGTCCTTTTTTGGGTTATGAGAAAAGGATTAAACCTACGCAGATAGGGGGGCACATGACCTCTTCCTCCTCCCGCTTCCTGTCTCACTGTTTCAGCAGGGATGAAACTGTATAGTGATAAGAACGATGTCTGTCTGGATCTGTTCCCCCAGCCACCTCGTAGCCGCGGGACTGGCACTGGCCTTCTGGCCGAGCCAGAGCCAGGTTACTGAGCAGAAGGGTTAGGCAAATGAATAATCTCATCAGGAGTCTCCCCGGTTTCTTTATTATTTTTTATTATTTTTATTATTTTTAAAAATATTTATTTATTTTATTTTATTTTATTTATTTGACAGAGATCACAAGTAGGCAGAGAGACAGGTGGAAGCAGGCTCCCTGCTGAGTAGAGAGCCCGATGCAGGGCTCGATCCCAGGAGCCTGGGATCATGACCAGAGCCAAAGGCAGAGGCTTTAACCCACTGAGCCACCCAGGTGCCCCATCCCTGGTTTCTTTAAAGCTGGTGACTCAGTTGGCTCTCTGCTCCCAAAGCCTGTGTCTGTTGTAATTTAAACAGATGCACTCCATCAATTCTGGTGTTGGCGCTTCTCATTCCTTAATTTCCACCTCCCACCCCCCTGTTAAGAGTTTGATCTCTAAAATGATTTCATGGGCATATCAAAAAATTGGAAGGACCATCTCAAATGCATTTTTTTTTAAAGATTTTATTTATTTATTTGATAGAGATTACAAATAGGCAGAGAGGCAGGCAGAGAGAGAGAGGGGGAAGCAGGCTCCCCGCTGAGCAGAGAGCCCGATTCAGGGCTCGATCCCAGGACCCTGAGACCATGACTTGAGCCGAAGGCAGAGGCCCAACCCACTGGGCCACCCAGGTGCCCCCTCAAATGCATTTTGAATGACTGTGCAATTAACACATGTGTTAAAATGGGTGATGCCATTAAACAGGTGCTTGAAAAGTCTCATTTTCTGTGTCAATTAAAGGTGCCTTCAGAACTGCAAAGGCAGGCTGGAAATGAAAAGGTTTCTGCATGGGCATCATTGGGAGTGTGCCTGTTTCTTCCCCAGAGAGTGCATTCAATGGCTTACTCAGCACTTAGCCTCAGGCCTGGGATCAGCTCTCCTGCAGGCATGAACACCAGCCATCTATAACAAGACGCTGGACTCCAATTTGGGAGAGAGATTTATTTTTACAAGCATACGGGTTTATTTTAGGTTCAGTCCTACAATTACCTCAATCAAATGGTGTGTTTCTGCCCATTGTCTTCCTTGCGATGGTATTTAAGTCTGTTCGATCTTATAATAGAAATCGGAGGCTGTTCTTTTTTTTTTTCTTTCTTTCTTTATAAGTTTCCACAGAGGGTTATCACTGTTAAGTTTCTTAGGAAGCTGATAGAAGGAGAGCAGACACCAGCACACTCACACCAGGATGGAGGAGAGCTCGGCCTGCGAGCACAGGGAAAAGGCAGGATTTTGTGTTTACTCTGACTATGCGTAAGGATCTTACATTACTTGTGGCAGTGCTGAGGGCTGTGAGAATCTGTCTAGAGTCTTAGACTGAAGTGAGGTCCAAGCAAAGACAGACAAGGTATAACTCGGAAATTTCATCCCTTCGTCAAAATAAAGCCACACGAGTAAGTAAAGCGAGGCACAAGGAAGAGAGAAAATACATTTTGTGTTGATCTTTTTCTCCGAATTTGAAGTCAAATGCTGCTTTGAAGTCTTTCCTTAGAACTGCCCATGAAGGGGCGCCTGGGTGGCTTTGTTGGGCGCCTGGGTGGCTTTGTTGGTTAAGCGTCTGCTTTAGGCTCAGGTCATGACCCAGGATCGAGCCCCACGTCAGGCTCCCTGCTTGGGGGTGGCGGTGGGGGGGGGAGGTCTGCTTCTCCCTGTCCCACTCCCACCTGCTTGTGAACTCTTTCCCTTTCTCTCCCAAATAAACCAATAAAATCTTAAAAAAATAAAAAAGGCACATGAATGCTTTGCATTTGGCTGTCAAGGCTGTCAAGAAATGATAGTTAATGAATTTGGAAATATTCTGTATTTTATTCTCTTGTCCAAAAGGAATAAATCCTGATAGCCAGATGTTACTTTCTAAAGACAACTGTATGAAATGCTCTTAAGTAAGAAGGGGCCCTCCAAAGGGAACTTAATAGAAGGATCTCACTGTGGCATAGGAATGTACCATGTCGGAGGGTTAGTTTGGTAGGGAACCCTAGTGGATATTTAATGGTTTTTCAGTACAGTAGTAAGTGACAAACATGTGATGTATTTACATTCAAAGATGATCTAGAACTGAAGGGTGGTGGTTATTGTTGCTTGCTGGTTTTTTTTAGAGTTGAATAATGTCTGATAGGAACTCCCTAATCCCTTTCCTCTAAATAATTTGGAATTCAGGGTTTTGCCTTGGCCTTTGTCGGCTTTTGTGCAAGTTTCTTAATAGAAAGATGCTATCAGGTAAGTGTGTGATAAGGGAATGAGCTCACAAAGACAAGGTTCCTCTAGATTTGTGTAGCCCTGTGTTGCCATAAAAATAACAATTACAGTGCCCAGGCAGGGTGATAAAGTTGATTTTCTTGTAAAAAAAAAAAAAAAAAAAAAAAAAAAAGTTTTGTTCTTTTTTTCAAATCTCTTGGAAATCTTGGAGGACAAAGATCAAGTTGAATGAAAAAAATAGTTCTTACTTTGGTTCTATTTCTAGGTGACTTCAAACAGCTTTTGAGAATGCTTTGCTTCATTTGAAAGTCCGTCTGACCAGGGTCCATGGAAGGGAATGGTCCTATTCCAAAAGGGAATACATGGAAAGTATTTGATCCTCATTGATGAAAGGCTGGTATCTGGTATGATATCACCAGTTCAATCTCTTCTTGAAGATAATCATTTGGCCTCACTTGCACATTTCCAGTGATTAGAAAGTCATTATGTTCTAGAGACTCTGTCTCTTTGGGGAAATTACTGGAGGTTCTTTCTTTTCTTGAGATTAAATCTGCACACCTATTATTTCCATAAGTCAGAGTGATACAAAGAGATGAGTAGTCATTTCATACAAAATAGAAGTTATTTTAGGCCTTCAAATATTTGAATAAAGTTTTGTCCTCAAGGAAGTCTCACCCTTAGCCTCTGCTCCAGGATCAGTCCCTATGGTTCCTCCAGCCATTTCTCATGGGACAGATGTTTTCAGGGTTTCACCAAACTAACCTCCTCTAGATAAAATTAAAATCCCTTTCTCTGTCTCTCTCTCTAATGTACTGTTTGGCTTCAGCAACATAGAAGCACCTTGAATTATGTAGTCTTAGCCCCACTGGTGAATCTGCAGGACCCGGGAGACTTTGAAGAATTTCACTCAACCTGCAGATACTCCGTTTTAGTCGACAAGTCATGGGGTCTGGGCATCAGTGTTTTCTAAAAAGTATTAGTGAAGAAGGGGAGGGCCCCTTCTGCTAAAATCACCTGGGGCTCAGGCAGGAACTGAGGACTAAGGAGGCAGCCAGCTAAGAAATACATGATCAGGCCTAGCTGGGTCTTGGCAAAGTCTATTAAGCATTTTAGGAGAAGGTAATATTGACCATTGATCAAATGTTTCTTCAATGCCTGGCATTAGGCTAAGTATGAACTCAATTATTTATAAAGCTGCTAAAAACTTGAGGCTCAAATTAAGGGACATGGCCAAGGTGATAGCCAAGAGCAAGGGGGCAAGGAGATGGCATGCTAGCTTCTTTGCCCTTGAGCTAACCTTCCTGTCAATGAGCTCCTTGTGCTTCACACAGGGCCCTTACAGAACAAGAGCTTGACGATGGGAATGGTGGCTCTTGGGGGTCCAAGGGTCAGGGGTCTTAGGCTGCTCATAGGCCCAGTGTGGGTGACAGCTGGAGGAGGTGTGGTGGTGGTGGGGGTTTTGCTCTCCACATCACTTGGCGCCTCAGGCAGGGCAAACCCAGGTAGGATGGGCCTCTCTTCCCCTGTTGGCCTTGGCTCTCCTCCCCTGTTGGCCTTGCCTCTCCTTCTTGCCAAGGAGCATCCTGAATACAGGAGGTAGAGCAGCAGGTGAAGGACCACACTCTAGAAAGAGTAAGTGAGCTGGTGGCAGGGCTTTAATGCAGAGGGGGAAGCCAGTAGGTGTAAAAGTCACCAGCCTAACGCTCTTGTTTGCTCCCCTCCACAACTTCCAAGCTGAGCATAGCAGGATTTTTTCCCATAGAGCCTTTGAAGAAAAATCCACATATTGGCATGGCTGTCACCTAGAGCTGATTAAAGACCAAGATGGCTTCTGACATAGCCACTACTCCATTCTGCTCATTCCTGATATCTTTACAGAGTGGAAGACATGTAGTGCTAGGTATCTGTAAGCCAACTATCTCAAACACCAATCATCACAGTCTGACCATCTTTGGAGACCTCCTGACCATACCACACAAACCCACGTAAATCCCACGCAGGTCCCCATGGAGATAGTAATAAGCAAACTTGGAGCTCTTTGGGGCCATTTTATATAACTTCATTTTATATTATTATTTAAGTAAACTTTGTTTCTAGTAGAATTTATGTCGATTATCAGGGAATTACTCCGGCCTACAAACCCGCAAGCGTGTAGCGACTAGATGAAAAACCTGCCTGTTACTTGCAAATACTGACCCTGATAGGTAACAAGTAGTGACCTGTTCAAGGAATATTCTTTTTGTTCCTCAGTCTGTCACGGATGCAGACTTAGATCAGGTTAGGCTTAAATCTTAAGTTGTAGTCACAGACAATTCACCTTCCTTTCTCAAGAGTATAGTGTGTTATTGGAGTTTGGATTCTCCAAGAAACTGTCTTGAGTCGATGTGAGGAGGCCCAGAAGTCAGGGGGGGTCAAGGAACACCAGCAAAGGAAAGGGAGCTCTGATCCAGGAGAGATGGAACGTAAGTGTGCATTATTGAACTGTCTACGTGGAGGGGTAGGTTCATTGCACACAGAAGTACTAGGAAGCAGTTCATGGGGCATCCGGGTGGCTCAGTGTGTTAAGCGTCTGCCTTCGGCTCAGGTCATGATCATGGGGTCCTGGGATCAAGCCCCGCATCAGGCTCTCTGCTCAGCGGGGAGGCTGCTTCCCTCTCTCTCTCTGCCTGCCTCTCTGCCTGCTTGTGATTTCTGTCTGTCCAATAAGTAAAATCTTAAAAAAAAAAAAAAAAAAAAAAGTTCTGGGAAGCAGTTCAAAACAGGGGCCTTAGAATTCTCCTGCCAAGGAGCAAAGGAGCTGGGGTATCTGTGTGTCTGAGGGGATATCTATAGTTGAGTGTATTTGCCACAAGAGATGAACATAAATTGAAGTATTTTATTTACAAGGACTAAGTTTGCATACAGATTTTTAGAACTTAAACTATCGTTAGGAAAACTGCAGACAGTTTTGTAGAATTAGACATTAGAGTGGGTTTTGGTCCATACTCCTCTGTAAATGGTGTACTTGGGGAAATCTGGGGAAAACACTGTACACGATAAATGTACTGTCTGAGGGAATGTATAAAGTTGAGTGTATTTGCCATGAGAGATGAACATAAATTGAAGTATTTATAATGACTAGGTTTGCCTACAGCTCTTCAGAAGTTAAACTATTAGGAGAACTGCGGACAGTTTTAGAATTAGACATTAAAATGGGTTTTGGTCCATACTCATCTCTGAAGATTTTTTTTTATTTTTAAATTTTTTTATAAACATACAATGTATTTTTATCCCCAGGGGTACATGTCTGTGAATCGCCAGGTTTACACACGTCACAGCACTCACCATAGCACATACAATCCCCAATGTCCATTACCCCACCCCCTCCAACCCCCCTCTCCCCAGCACCCCTCAGTTTGTTTTGTGAGATTGAGTTGCTTATGGTTTGTCTCCTTCCCGATCCCATCTTTTTTCTTTTCTTCTTTTCCTACCCCCCAAACCCCCCACGTTGCATCTCCACTTCCTCCTATCAGGGAGATCATATGATAGATGTCTTTCTTCGATTGACTTATTTCACTAAGCATGATACCCTCTAGTTCCATCCATGTCGTTGCAAATGGCAAGATTTCATTTCTTTTGATGGCTGCATAGTATTCCACTGTGTATGTATACCACATCTTCTTTATCTATTCATCTGTTGATGGACATCTAGGTTCTTTCCATAGTTTGGCTATTGTAGACATTGCTGCTATAAACATTCGCGTGCACGTGCCCCTTGGGATCACTGTGTTTGTATCTTTAGGGTAAATATCAAGTAGTGCAATTCCTGGGTCATAGGATAGTTCTATTTTCAACTTTTTGAGGAACCTCCATACTATTTTCCAGAGCGGTTGCACCAGCTTGCATTCCCATCAACAGTGTAGGAGGGTTCCCCTTTCTCCTCATCCTCACCAGCATCTGTCATTTCCTGACTTGTTAACTTAAGCCATTCTGACTGGTGTGAGGTGATATCTCATTGTGGTTTTGATTAGTATTTCCCTGATGCCGAGTGATGTGGAGCACTTTTTCATGTGTCTGTTGGCCATCTGGGTGTCTTCTTTGCAGAAATGTCTGTTCATGTTCTGCCCATTTCTTGATTGGGTTATTTGTTACTTGGGTGTTGAGTTTGCTAAGTTCTTTATAGATTTTGGACACTAGCCCTTTATCTGATATGTTGTTTGCAAATGAATTCTCCCATTCTGTCAGTTGTCTTTTGGTTTTGTTAACTGTTTCCTTTGCTGTGCAAAAGCGTTTGATCTTGATGAAATCCCAATAGTTCATTTTTGCCCTTGCTTCCCTTGCTTTTGGCGATGTTCCTAGGAAGATGTTGCTGCGGCTGAGGTGGAAGAGGTTGCTGCCTGTGTTCTCCTCAAGGATTTTGATGGATTCCTTTCTCACATTGAGGTCCTTCATCCATTTTTAGTCTATTTTCGTGTGTGGTGAAAGGAAATGGTCCAATTTCATTTTTCTGCAAGTGGCTGTCCAATTTTCCCAACACCATTTATTGAAGAGGCTGTCTTTTTTCCATTGGACATTCTTTCCTGCTTTATCGCAGATTAGTTGACCATAGAGTTCAGGGTCTATTTCTGGGCTCTCTCTTCTGTTCCATTGATCCAAGTCTGTTTTTGTGCCAGTACCATACTGTCTTGATGATGACAGCTTTGTAATAGAGCTTGAAGTCCGGAATCGTGATGCCACCAACTTTGGCTTTCTTTTTCAATATTCCTTTGGCTATTCGAGGTCTTTTCTGGTTCCATATAAATTTTAGGATTATTTGTTCTATTTCTTTGAAAAAGATGGGTGGGATTTGATAGGGATTGCATTAAATGTGTAGATTGCTTTAGGTAGCATAGACATTTTCACAATATTTGTTCTTCCAATCCAGGAGCATGGAACATTTTTCCATTTCTTTGTGTCTTCCTCCATTTCTTTCATGAGTACTTTATGGTTTTCTGAGTATAGATTTTTAGGCTCTTTGGTTAGGTTTATTCCTAGGTATCTTATAGTTTTGGGTGCAATTGTAAATGGGATTGACTCCTTAATTTCTCTTTCTTCTGTCTTGTTGTTGGTGTAGAGAAATGCAACTGATTTCTGTGCATTGATTTTATATCCTGACACTTTACTAAATTCCTGTTCAAGTTCTAGCAGTTTTGGAGTGGAATCTTTTGGGTTTTCCACATAGGGTATCATATCATCTGCAAAGAGTGAAAGTTTGAATTCTTCTTTGCCGATTTGGATGCCTTTAATTTCTTTTTGTTGTCTGATTGCTGAGGCTAGGACTTCTAGTACTATGTTGAATAGCAGTGGTGATAATGAACATCCCTGCCGTGTTCCTGACCTTAGCAGAAAAGCTTTCAGTTTTTCTCCATTGAGAATATTTGTGGTGGGTTTTTCATAGATGGCTTTGATAATATTGAGGTATGTGCCCTCTATCCCTACACTTTGAAGAGTTTTGATCAGGAAGGGATGCTGCACTTTGTCAAATGCTTTTTCAGCATCTATTGAGAGTATCTTGTGGTTCTTGTTCTTTCTTTTATTAATGTGTTGTATCACATTGATTGATTTGCGGATGTTGAACCAACCTTGCAGCCCTGGAATAAATCCCACTTGGTCATGGTGAATAATCCTTTTAATGTACTGTTGAATGCTATTGGCTAGTATTTTGGTAAGAATTTTCGCATCTGTGTTCATCAAGGATATTGGTCTGTAATTCTCTTTTTTGAGGGGATCCTTGTCTGCTTTTGGGATCAAGGTGATGCTGGCCTCATAAAATGAGTTTGGCAGTTTTCCTTCCATTCTATTTTTTGCAACAGTTTCAGGAGAATAGGAATTAATTCTTCTTTAAATGTTTGGTAGAATTCCCCTGGAAAGCCGTCTGGCCCTGGGCTTTTGTTTGTCTGGAGATTTTTGATGACTGTTTCAATCTCCTTACTGGTTATGGGTCTGTTCAGGTTTTCTATTTCCGCCTGGTTCAGTTGTGGTAGTTTATATGTCTCTAGGAATGCATCCATTTCTTCCAGATTGTCAAATTTGTTGGCATAGAGTTGCTCATAGTATGTTCTTATGATTGTTTGTATTTCTTTGGTGTTGGTTGTGATTTCTCCTCTTTTTTCATGATTTTGTTTATTTGGGTCCTTTCTCTTTTCTTTTTGATAAGTCTGGCCAGGGGTTTATCAATCTTATTAATTCTTTCAAAGAACCAGCTCCTAGTTTCATTGATTTGTTCTATTGTTTTTTTGGTTTCTATTTCATTGTTTTCTGCTCTGATCTTTATGATTTCTCTTCTCCTGCTGGGTTTAGGCTTTTTTTCTTTTTCTTTCTCCAGTTCCTTTAGGTGTAGGTTTAGGTTGTGCATTTGAGACCTTTCTTGTTTCTTGAGAAAGGCTTGTACCACTATATATTTTCCTCTCAGGACTGCCTTTGCTGTGTCCCACAGATTTTGAACCATTGTGTTTTCATTATCATTTGTTTCCATGAATCTTTTCAATTCTTTAATTTCCTGGTTGATACATTCATTCTTTAGAAGGATGCTGTTTA
>PISX010018712.1:0-39962 GCA_004024625.1 Mellivora capensis | reverse complement strand
GAATGGCAAGATTTCATTTCTTTTGATGGCTGTATAGTATTCCATTGTGTATATATACCACATCTTCTTTATCCATTCATCTGTTGATGGACATCTAAAACAGACACATAGATCAATGTTCGCCTTTTTGATTTTAGACATTCTAGTGGGTGTAGAGTGGTATGGTATGGTGGTTTTGATTTGCATTTCCCTAATGACTAAGAACATGGAGCATCTACTCACATGCTTATTAGCCATTTACCTTCTTTATTTTCTTTCACAAATATCTATTCATGCCTTTGACCATTTTAAATTGTGTTATGTTTTCATACTGAGTTTAAAGAGTTCTTATGTGGTACAGACAAAAGTTCCTTGTCAATATATGATTTACAAATATCTGTGGGCAGCAGATGGCTTATCTTTTCATTTTTTAATGATTCATTTTGAAGCATAGAATTAATTAAATTTTAATTAAGTCCCATATATACATTTTCTTTTTATGGATTTTGTTATTGTTTTCCTACCTAAGAATTCTTTGCCTAACCCATGTTTTTCTCCTGTGTTTTCTTTTAGAAGATGTGTAGTTTTAGCTCTTATGTTCAGGTCTGTGATCTATTTTGGGTTAAGTTTTATATATTACGTGAGATAAGGTTCTAAATTCATCCTATTTCATATAAATATCCCTTGTCCCAGCAGAATTGTCTTGGCATTTTTGTTAAACATTAATTGATCATACATATAACGATTAATTTTTGTATTTCTAATACTGTTCCATCCAACAGGATTGCTTATCCTTATGCCTGAATTAAACTATCTTAATTACTGTATATCTATAGTGTGTTTTAAACTGGGTAGTGTAAGTCCTCCAAATTTGTTCATTTTTAAAAAATTGTTTTGGTTAGTGCGCCTGGGTGGCTCAGTTGGTTAAATGACTGCCTTCGGCTCAGGTCATGATCTTGGGATCCTGGGATCAAGTCCAGCATAGGGGCTCCCTGTTTAGCAGGGAGCCTGTTTCTCCTTCTCCTTCTGCTCCTCCCCCCAACACCTATAAATTAATAAAATCTTTTAAAAAAGTTTTTGGTTATGCAGGACCATTTGTATTCCCTTACAAGTTTTAGGGCCAGTTTTTAAATTCTTACAAAATTCCTGCTGGGATTTTGATTGGGGTTATTTTGAATTTGTAGATCAATTTAGGGAATTTTCTTCCTACCAATATTGAGTCTTTTAATCTACAAGCATGGAATCTCTTTTATTTATGCAGATCTCTCTCTCTCTTTTAGAATGGGAAACAGGGGACTGGGAGGAAAAGAAGAGGGAGAGAGAGAATCTTCAGCAGGCTCTATGCCCAGGGGGACTCAGGTCTGATCTCACCACCCTGAAATCATGACCTGACCAAAATTAAGAGTCTGACACTTAACAACTGAGCCATCCAGGTACCACTAGATCTCTTTTAACTTCTTTCAGCAACGTTTGTAATTTTCAGTGTGTACGTCTAATGCTTCCTTTGTCAAATTTATTCCTATGTATTTTTTTGCTTTTGATGTCACTGTAAATGAAATTGTTTTCTAATTTCATTTTCAGATTGGTCATTGTCAGTATATAGAAATAGAGATCCTTTGTGTATATCAACCTTATATTTTAAACCTTACTGAACCAATTTATGAGTTCCTATACTTTAAAAAAAATCCCTTAATATTTTCTATATGTAGAATTATCTTATCTGTATTAAAGACAGTTTCATTTTTTATCCTCCAAACTGGAAGCCTTTAATTTCTTCCTCCTTTCCTCACCTCTCTCTCCTTCCCTTCCTCCCTTCCTTTTCTCCCCCCATTGTTGGCAGTGGCTAGCATGTCCACTACAGTACTGAATAGCATGCTTTTTGTCTGATTTTAGGAGGAAAGCATTCAATCTAATGTGCATATTCTATTTTTGATTCTCTTTTTTTAAATTAATTCATGTCTTTATCTACCCTGTCCCGATGCCACATAGCTTCAAAGTTTGAATTACTCTAGTTTTATAAGTAATATTGATATTTAATAGTCAGATAGAATCATTCCTGTTGCCTTCCTACCTGAATATTGGACTTGACTCTTCCAGGTTCATTATCTTTCCATGTAAATATGTGATTAATTTTTTATTTATCTATTTATTTGACAGAGAGAGAGTGATCATAAGTAGGCAGAGAGGCAGGCAGAGAGAGAGGGAGGAGCAGGCTCCCCACTGAGCAGAGAGCCCGATGCGGGGCTCGATCCCAGGACCCCGAGATCATGACCTGAGCTGAAGGCAGAGACTTAACCCACTGAGCCACCCAGGTGCCCCTGTGATTAATTTTTTAAAAAACTTCATTGGAATTTGACTGAAATAGCATTGAATTCATAGACTGATTCAGGAAAAATCTACATATTTAGAAAACTGAATCACTACATCCATGTGCATGGATGTCTCTTTACATATTTTGATGTTATGTTTTGCTTTTAAGTAAAACTTTATAATTGCCTCAATTAAATCATGTATTACATTGATAGATAATTCTTATGTAATAGTTTTAAGGCTATGATGAAGGGATGTCTATCCAGTGTTTATATCTCCTTGGTTATTGTAATTTTTGAGAAAGTTACTCATTTTTTTCTATTAATTTATTAGCCAGCCACCTTGATGATTTCCTTTCTTATTTCTAGGGGAATTCTAATTTTCTTTCAGAATTTTTTCATATAAATAATCTTACCTGTGAGTATTTATTTTATTTTTTGCTTTCTATTGTTTTACTTCCTATTTATTTCTTCTTTTTTTCTTATTGTACTAGATAGAATTAACATTACAACTTTAGAAAAAACAGCAAATCAGTTCTCATTTTGGTTACTACTGACTCTAAGGGGACTTTGGAAGTTTCATTACTAAGAAGGATGTATTTTTTTATGCATAGCTACATATTCCCTAGGATTATGCATAACCTTATAAATAAAATTGGTTTCTAACTTTTTTCTCATAGTTTTCAGATTCAGTACCAAATGTATGCAAGTTTATAAAGTGAACTAAAGTTTTATTTTTTCTTTAAGCATTTATTTATCTATTTAGTTAGTTAGTTAATTTGAGAGAGAGAGAGACTGAGCACCAGTTGGGGACAGGATGGGGGGATAAGCAGTGGGAGGTACAAGTGGACTCTGCTCTGAGCATGAAGTCCAATGCAGGGCTTGATTCCACAATATAGACGTCACAACCTGAACAGAAACCAAGAGCTCGACTAAGCCACCCACATACCCAGTGAATTTTCTTTGTTTTGCTCCAACTTTATTCTTGGTAGCAATATAAAATGTGAAGTAGTAACTGCCAGTTATTTGAAAGGTTGCTAAAACTCACCTCTGTAACCATCTGGGTTTGTTAACTTTTTTGAGTGAGTAGAATTCTGATTAACAATTTAGTTTCTTTAATAATTCAGAGTTCTATTTGAAATGCTATTTCCTTCTGGAGTGAATTTTGATGAGAATTTTTTAAAAATAGGGATGCCTGGGTGGCTCAGTAAGTTAAGCATCAGTGTTCTGCTTGGGTCGTGATCCTGGGGTCCTGGGATCAAGCTCCGCATAGGGCTCCTGCTCAGCAGGGAGTCTGCTTCTCCCTCTGCTGCTCCCCCACTCAAGCTTGCATGCACACACTCTCTCTCTCTCTGAAATAAATAAAATCTTTAAAAAGAAAGAATTTTCAAAAAAGTCCTTAAATTTTCAGATAACATCTCTTAAATTATATATTTTTTAATATTTTTAATTTAATTTTTATTTTCATTATATTTTAAATTCATATCACTGTTTATATGTGCCTTTCCATTCATTCTTGTTCTGCAATGATTATGACTACCACCACCACCACCACCACTGCTACTGGTCTGCTGAAGATTTATCTACTTTATTAAGTCTTTTCAAAGAAACACATTTTGTATTTACTGGGAACTTTTATATCCTTAATACATTTTTTTAATTGATTTAGCAGTTTTGGCAGAGGCATCTTAATTCTCATCTTACTGAGGATATTATCTCATAGCCTTCTGACTTTTTGCAGCTGGAAAATAAAATTATTATTCCTTTTAAGACAATCTGGTATTTCTCTTTGGTTGCTTCTAAGATGTCGCCTTTGTATTCAGGTTTCTGTATTTTGTTGTTGTTGTTGTTTTGTTTGTTTTGTTTTGTTTTTTAAGATTTATTTATTTTAGAGAGAGAGAGAGGAGAGGAGAAGGCAGAGGGAAAGGGAGGGAGAGAATCTCCGGCAGATTCTCTGCTGAGTGCATGAGCTCAGTCTCAGGGCCCTGACATCATGACCTGAGTCAAAATCAAGCGTTAGATGCTTAACCAACTGAGCCACCCAGGAGCCCCCAATGTTTTGCAGTTTTATGATAATATGTCTATGTGGGGACTCATTTGCATGTTCCCTAGTTCTGCCCTGATGTGATTTGTAAATATAAGGATTATGTTTCTCATCAATTATTCAATAATCTCAAATTATCTGTTTGACTCTAAATTATCTCAAATTCCTTTTATTCACTCATTCAAGGACTTGGACAAGATGTGTATTGAATCAAAACACTTTCTCCTAAGTTTCTTTGAACCAAAGTTTTTATTTCTAGTGGGAGACTTTCTTTTCTACTCCAAGTCAAACTTCCTTGCGTTTTTCTGACTGGGACAATTTTAGTCCCACATACAGGAAGGAGGCTGCTCTATGCAGGGTCCCTGGTTCCATCCTGAAGCTGCTCTTCTTCTGCTCCTAGGTAAGGGATAAACCGTATACCCTAGGCCTTCTGTTCCTAGGTGATGGATAAACCCTGGATCCTAGATTGTAGGACCTAATTCAGGGTTTTCTCCTACAGGATGTTACAGGCTAAAGCAGTTGATTACCTTTTTTGCTATGAGTTGTTCTCTTATTCTTTTCTGGAATATGAGATTTCCATTATTTCTTCTGAGTCCAGCTGTTTATTTGTTTATTTGCTTCTTTTTATTAAATTTTATGTAGTATTACCAAGTCTTTTTGAGGAGGAGAGCCTGTATTAGATCAGTTTTTCATATTGCCAAAACCACAAGTTTTCTCTTACTTTTTTTTATATATTTCATTTTGTGCATAATTAGCTGCCATTGCAATGGGCTTCCTTGGATAATCATTGAAAACTCATGGTTAATGTTATTACGATCAGCTCATTTATCTGGGACTAAATTCACGATCTATAATGATTTACCATTTAGAGTCATATTATTGAGGAAACTCCTTCTTTAAACAATTGAAAAACAATAATTCTGGGATTGCTCAGTCTTTAAGCATCTGCCTTTGGCTCATGTCATGATCCCAGAGTCCTGGGATCAAGTCCGGTGTCCGGCTCTCTATTCAGATGGAAGCCTGCTTCTTGCTCTCCCACTCCCCCTGCTTGTATTCCCTCTCCCGCCATCTTTCCCTCTTCCTATCAAATAAGTAAATAAATCTTAAAAAAAAAAAAAAGAAAAAGGAGGAAAATAGTAATTCCTTCAGGGATGAACCAGAATTTTTCTAAACAAATGAAGAGCCCTGAATTAATTTAAATCAGCTTAAAGAATGTCATAGAAATAATTGCTGCTTTTTAGAAACCATCATCGTATTGATGTCTTCTTAGATGATTTTTTTAGCTTCCACTGTATTTTAGTTATTTGTTTCCAGGTCTCTGAGCACTACTAATAAGTAGGGAAAAAATAAAGAGCGAATAGAAGAAGGAAACTCAAGTCATAAATATGCCAACTGCATATAAGCAGCATTAATTATAGGCACTTGTGAATGACAGAAAATTAAAATACCCTTCTACAAGTTGCTTGAGTTTTAAACCTCCACTTTCTCTCTTATTAAAATACTTCACTGTGTACTTTGGCAAGAGCTGCATGACATTACTCTGAAGGTAGCTGGAGTTGGAACACCACACTCCAGAGTCAACCCTCAGCCTTCTGTACTGTGGTCTGTTGGGAGAGTCCATTTCTCTTATGGTTCTTATTGAGATCAAATGGCAGGAGAGAGTTAAACTGAAAATTTCTGAAGCTTTTATGTTCTGTTGGAAATGGTCATTATGGATTTATATTATACCACACTTAGGCCTAAATCCATACAGAATAAATGATTTATTTAACTTAAGTCAAACTTAGGCAGATAATCCTCATTGTATAAGATTTCCTGAGAGCAAGAGAATCATGTGTGGTGGGCAGAAGGAATATGTGGTGTAGTCAGAAAGAGAGGAGCTTTGTCATTCATCACTGGAAGACCTTTGTTCAGCATGTTATAGAATATCAGCTTCTTCACTTGGAGAACAGAGATAGAGTCTTCCTCACAGGGTTGTTGTGAGAATTTAAAAACAAAATAGATAGGCAGCATGCAGCCAGCCCTAGATGCTCAATAAATGTCAATTTCCTTCCTTGCTTTTCTAAAAATTTGGATTCAGTGTTCCAGGTAAAAGACAAAGTTTTATGTGTGTGTGTGTGTGCGTGTGTGTGTGTGTGTGTGTTTAAGAGGGAATTTAAGAAATACCCATTGTAGGCTGTTTACAAGAAAAAGATTGGAAATGTAAGATTTCAAAAAGGTTGAAAGTAAAAGAGTTTAAAAAAAAAAGATATGCCATGGAAATAGAGAATCAATGTTGTTTTTATAAGACAAGTAGACCTTCAGATAGAAAGCTTGTATTAGAGTGGTTCACTTCATGATAAAAGGTTCCAGCCGCTAGAAAGGATAATAATTCTAAAGTTGCAGTTCCTGTAAGCTTTTACCAATTTGTGATTTGTGTAATATCTTATCTCATTCTAAGGAAATTTATTTTTGTACCTGAACATTTTTGAATTAATTCAGAAAATTCTGACACCCGTAAACCTGAAAAGAACTCTGGCGGGGGGTACTCTTTTCCAACACTTGCTAGGGGTTTGGATGCTGGGACACAAGTGGGGGGAGCAAGTTCACACAGAAGTTACCTCAAAGACACACTTCTGATTCCATACTGAATATGTCACCAAAGCTAATGGCTTTGTGCTTTTTCTATTGTTGTTTAATATAAAAGATACTTACATTACCCCTGTGATATCAGAGGATGTCTTTTTCTGTAGGATTTAAAATAATATCATTTGCCCTTTATGACCTTCACTCTCCCCATCTCTGTGAACTGCTTTGTTGTGAGCTTGCTACTGCCTCCAATCCCTCACCTCAGCCCTGTACAAAGGATTCTGTGGAAGGAAGTTCAATCCCTGCCCCCCACGCAGGCAATACACAACCTTCTGCTCTAGGGAAACAGCCAGAACTATAGACTCCAAGAGATAGAGAAAATAAGAAGACAAAAAACAAAAGGGGAGAAGGTTCTGCAAAAGGTCAGACTTCCACTATTCTTACGGAGAAAATGTCTTTCCTTCTCTATGGGGACATGAATGAGCTTTTTATCTAAACCAAGCTCCAGAGATGAAATAGCTGGAAAATGAAAAGCATTAATAATATCTTCTTTTAGAGGTGTGACTACAAAATTAAAGAATGAGTCATATTCTGCTGTTTAGTCTATGAAACTAAGAACTGGTTTTTCCTTTGTTTCTTTTTCTCTTCC
This sequence comes from Mellivora capensis, assembly GCA_004024625.1. Lineage (NCBI taxonomy): Eukaryota > Metazoa > Chordata > Mammalia > Carnivora > Mustelidae > Mellivora > Mellivora capensis. The sequence goes on along the minus strand of PISX010018712.1, from coordinate 32,413 downwards.
CCTCCTCAAAGGAGCACACAGATGATTTAAACAGACTTGAATTACAACATACCTAAAATAATAAAGCAATTGAGGGGGAAAAAATCAGCCGAAGGTGTAAACCCCCTCCAGGCTGAATGACTGTGGTATATTTCATCCTCTCATTCTAAATCAATGCTAAGCAAAGCACAGAAATGTTTACCTTTGTCTGATCTCTAATTCCCTAAATTTATGTGGAATCATGCACAGATGCGCTGGAAACCAGCCTGGAAAAGCCTGGCATTTTAATTGATCCCAGAGCTTTTTGCCTCATGGCTCCTGCTGTGATGAGGACTCCTACTTGTTCCAAAGATTCTCTGCCCCGTTGCCTAGCCACCGGCCGCTGGCCAATCAAGGTGTCCGCAGGCAGAGGAGGAAGTAACCAATCAATTTTTTAATTTCCTTCTGTAAACAGGAGTGAATCGGGACGGATTTGAAATCTCATTAGTCAAAAGTAAGATGTGCAGTGTGCATTTTAACATGTGCATTCGTTGAATGTATTTGGCGTTTAGTCGGAAATCCTGATGAATATCTGAAAGCCCATTTCAGAGAAGTTTGAACCTTACATTACTTATTTTTTTCAAATCAGTTTTCTATTCCTACAGACCCAGTCTATGTACAAAATTTCAATAGACTTTTCTTTTCCTAATTAATACTTGCCTCTTTTATAACCAGTATTTTTTAATAAATTTTTACCAATTCTTATCCACTTCCTTCCAGAGATGATGGCATCTTTTATTTCCAAATCATCAAAATTCAGTATATTAGTGCCAGAGTTAACTAAATTTTTCTCTTCATTCCCCAATGCACCCAGTATCTGTTTGTCTCCACCCCACTCCTATTTTGACCCTATGTCTCCATTCTCATGACCCCACAGTCTGGTCTATGGCCCAGATTTCTTCACATTTGGATTCAGAAACTGCCCTTGGCTCTAGTTCCTTTAATGCATTCTGTCGGCCATCATCAGCTGTCATCACTTGAATCTTCTTCTGGAAAATCTTTACGGAAATGCAGGCTGACATGGGTTGAAGTCAGCCCTTCATGATAAGTAGATTCTTGTAAGTTGTCTTGCCTCTCTCTACCTGTTTCCTCATCAGTAAACATGAGATAATTAAGTTAAAGGAGATATCTGGCTTCATCTGGCTTATATTACATATATCTTATATTTATTATCTAATTATACATACACACACATATATATATTTTTAGAGAGAGAGATAGAGAACATGTGAGTGAGGCAGGGGAGGGACAGAGGGAGAAGGAGAGAGAGAATCTTAAGCAGGTTCCATGCCCAGGGGGACTTGGGGCTCAATCTCACGACCCTGAGATCATGACCTGGGCCGAAATCAAGAGTCTGACGCGCTGAGTTACTCAAGCCCCCAAAACACGTATCTGCTATTTAATTTTCACTACTATTATTTAGTGGCTCCTCTTTTGTTAACCTTTTCCTTGTATTTTCAAGGTCCTTCATAATCTGGGCTCCATCCCATCCATCCGTCCACCCTTATTTCTAACATCATCCTTCCTGTATCCCCCTGCTCACCACCACGTACACATCACTCTCATCAGACAGTCTCCTCGCCGAACCTCACATTCACCATGTTACACTCAGTGGGACCATCCCCTTACTCCTATTTGTTCATTGGATCTCAAACTCAAGCACCACGTCCTAGCAAAATGTTCCTTTATTATATGCTTTCAAAAGGCTATGTTCATTGACTTCATAAGACTTCCTCAGTTTGTAATTACATATTACCTGTACAGCTATTTAATAATTAATACGTGCCTCTGCTACTTCTCAGATTTCTGTGAAGACAGAAACAGTGTTAATTTTTGTTTACTCCCTATTCCTGGTCCCTAATATGGTAACTCTGGTATGAATATTGTATGAGAACGTTGTTGAGTTCTTATTAACTGAAATGGCCTCTACTCTTTCTCTCCTTTCAGATCTCAAAAATCTTAACCTTTGAGACTGTATATGAATTCCTTTAGAGGGACCAATATTCAAGTAAACATTAATTGAAGATATTCTATGTTCCCCATATTATGAGGGGACAATATGGCAGGATTTTCCCCCTAGACTTCATGAAGAAATCAAACTACGGTGGAATAGAAGGTGAATATAATGAAGGTGTAGAATGAAACCATGTAGTCTAGTAGCAAAAGAACAACAGACTGATAAATAAGAATCCTGTCACTTGACATTTGATACTGGATAAACATAACTCACTTTATGACTTGTTCCTTGTCTGTAATATGAATGCATTGGACCACTATTCTTTAAAATGTCTTCAAACTCTGTGGGTCAAAACGAAACATAAGAAGGTATTACCAAATCAACTGTTTTCTTTCTGTTGCAGTTCCTTTTGCTCTGAGTTTATATAGATGAATGCATGTATTTGATAATCTGTAGTTAGAATATTATATTGGGATTTTCTCTTAAATAGAGTAACAGAAACATTTCTCATGAGGCTACAATAGACTTTACAGCCTTTATTTTTGTATGTTCTTATTATTCAATTAATATATCTTGAACAGGGAGTTTGTGATAGGCACCGGGTGAGGTGCTGGAGGTAAAATGCAGAATGGGAGAGCCATGGTCTTAGTCCTTAGGGAGATGCTAGGGTGGGCTACAGCCAGTGAGTGTAAGTTGTATGTTGGACTCAGCCTTTTTTAAAGTTGCAATTTTCCATACGTCAATAAGGGATTATTCATATGTTTTTATTGATCCTGGTTATTACTTATGTGCAAGTATTGTATTGCCATCAAAATGATACCTTTCTTAGAAGCCACATTGTGTATGAGTGTTCTTAAATTGCAGAATTTTCATGTCAATTTTTTAAAATTTCTTTTCAGCGTAACAGAATTCATGGTTTTTGCACCACACCCAGTGCTCCATGCAATGCATGCCCTCCATAATACCCACCACCTGGCTCCCCCAACCTCCCACCCCTGCCCCTTCAAAACCCTCAGGTTGTTTTTCAGAGTCCATAGTCTCTCATGGTTCATCTCCCCCTCCAATTTCCCTCAACTCATGTCAATTTTGATATTAAATATTTTATTCTGTTACTATAAATGCCCATAAGAATTGTCAGACAGTGTGTCCTAATATATATATTTAGAAAATTGTGTCCTTACTTGTATTTGCATGCAATGACTAGTATGTGTTGAATGTTTCTAATGAGTCAGCACTTATCATGGATTATTTTATCTAATCCTCCCAACTAACTCGTATGTGATGAGTACTACTATCATCCCCACTTAACTAGATGGGAGAACTGAGGCCTTAGAGTAGTTAAAACACTGGTCTGAAAACACATAGATGGTACATGATTTTTGTGGGATTCCAGGCCAAGTTGTGATCACTATGTCATACTAAGCCTGTCCCATGCTATGTCCCTTGTTTCCTTCACATCACTGCACAAAATACAATTACTCTTGTAACACAATAAATGCCCAATCTATTCTCACTGAATTAGATTTTTAGGAGAATCTTGAAAGTTTATTTTGGAACACCATATATATCTTTGTTTTTCTCTGATAAGCCATAGCAGATTCCATGGAATGGTGTGCAGGAGAGAAAGGAGACAGAACAGAAAGAAAAAATCCATGAGAGACTATGGACTCTGAAAAATAACCTGAGGGTTTTGAAGGGGCAGGGGGAGGGAGGTTGGGGGAGCCTGGTGGTGGGTATAGTGGAGGGCACGCATTGCATGGAGCACTGGGTGTGGTGTAAAACTATGAATTCTGTTACGCTGAAAAGAAATTAAAAAATAAATAAAAAAAAGAAAGAAAAAATCCTGAAGATATTTTATGTTAATTTGTGAATTGCAATTATTTTAAATATTTGGAGAATTTTCTAAAGGCATCTACTTTCCAAGTAGCAGTCTTAGGTACTTTTTGGTGCATAATACTATGTAAATTTCAAAGCAACCTTATGAGATACGTGCTATAATTATTTCATTTTTAAGGATGGGGAAATTGAAACTTTGTAATATTAAGACACTTGCCTAAACTATTTCTTCCAGACATATTGCTTTAAAAATACCAATTATTGCTAAATATTGCTTTAAAAATACCAATTTGCATTTATTTATGTTATAACAAACAGGATAATTTATTTCCTCTGACCCCTGGTTAAATTCTGCTTAGTTTCAAAGACATTTATTTATCTGACAGCTTTAATTTTTAGAAAGTCTTGCTTCACAGTTTAAATCAACTTTCCCAGAGTCGTAAGTGATTGTACAGAAAAAATCGTGCACCCTTGGACCTTGAAATCAGCTAGGTTTGGCCTTATATCCTGACTCCATCACTAACTAGTTGTGGTCTAACTTGAGTTACTCAGTCTCTCAGTACCTCATTTTCTTTCTCTGACAACAGGGCATCCTAATCCTAACTGCAGAGGGTTACTCTGATGTCTGGGGTATGTTTACCTTTTTACGAAGTGTGCCCACAGAGCGCTTGGTACTCGTTGGGTCTGCCCCTGTTCTTTTCACATCTGGCAGGCAGTGCCCTCTGGTCTGAGCCACATTGGGCTAGCAGGAGGCAACATAATTCAAATAGAAGGAGAGCAGGGCAGGCGAGAATTCTACCACTGAACCACCCATGAAAAGAAACAAGATGGGATTGGGAGGTAGACAAACCATAAGTGACTCAATCTCACAAAACAAACTGAGGGTTGCTGGGGGGAGGGGGTCGGGAAAGGGGGGTGGGGTAATGGACATTGGGGAGGGTATGTGCTATGGTTAGTGCTGTGAAGTGTGTAAACCTGGCGATTCACACCCCTGGGGATAAAAATATGTTTATAAAAAAATTTAAAAAAATTATATAAAAAAAAAAAAAGAAGGAGAGCAGGGGCGAAGGTGCTTGCCAGGGAAATGTGTGCTGGCTTCATTAGCTTCTGTTAGATCCGGTTTGCCGTGTTCTCATAAGCGGGCCGTCACAGTATCAAAGAGCAGAAACCCTCACAGAACTCTTGACCTCACCTCCAAATGGCTGCGGGTCTCACTCAGGCACAAATCAAATCCGGAAACACGCTCCCTAGAGAACTCAGCTATGGAGTTGTGTAGCAGCAGTAGTCACCAGGGCAAAGGGAGCGTGGAAGAAAGCTATTCGTGGCTGTGGGCCGGGAGACCGAGCAGCTCGCAATGCCAGAGACCCTCTGGAGGAGGGTTGTGGGTATTAAACGTCCAAAAGAAAAACCAGTCCTCTCAATGCTATAATGTAAAGAGTATTTCTAGAAAAAAGATATGGTCTAATGATATAAATAATACTTCTAAACAATAACATAGGAGGTGTTCAATACCTATTTTTGGCCAACTAAATGCATGCATGATTGAGTGAACGAATCAGTGACTAGAGAGTGCGTGAGAGTGATTCAAAGGTACTTTTCATCATCCTTCAAAGGATCCATTCATTTATTTATCAGACATTAGATGCCAGGCATGACAGTAGTTTTTAGGGATTCAAATATTAATATGACACAATGGCAAATAATTCTTTTATTAAAAAACTCAAGTAATTCTTAATTGAGGGGGAAAAGATGTGACTATATAATTGTGAAACAACCTGGTTGGGGTAATAACAACATTGTGGGGACTATATTGGAGAAAAAAGTTATTTTTGCTGGAGGGTCAGGAATAGAAATGAAAGTCACATTGACAAAGATGTTTCAGTTGTCCAGATGGGTATAGGAGGATGAGAAGTGCATTCCAGGCAGAAGAAATAACATTTACATTTATATGCAGTTTGGGGAAAGAACAAATAATCTAGGGTAATCCGTTTCTTGAGAGAAATCTCCAGATTTCTCTGTTGAGAGAAATCTTCCATGGGGAAGCTTAAAAGGAATGTTGAAATAAGACTTAGATGGACTGCAACTTGAGGAGGGAATTGCTTGTGGTAGATAATTTCGACATTTGTCTGTGCCTCATAGATTTTGTGCACTTTCCACCCCAATTCATCCTTTTGATCTGCTACATCCATGGCTGGCTCAGCCCACAGTGCTCTGCAATATTCAGCGTTGCCACCTCTGGCCGAGAGAAGTGCTGTCCTGACTAGGAGTCTTTAAATTCCTCCTAAAGCACTAAAACCCTTGAAGTGGTCAAATAATGTTACTGTTATGACTTCGTTAAATTAACATTTATTAAGTGGAGCACAGGATGCCCAATGGTGAGCCGTGGTTCAAGAAAAGACCACAAGAGAAATCGAAATCGAGAAGGTTACGACTCATAGGTTCTTCAGAAAACACGGGACATGCCTGGAGGGACCACTGGGGGAGGTCAGAGCAGAATGCACGCAGAGAAAGAGCCAGGACCTGGGGCACTTGCCCTGATTAGGGCCAGTGAGTGGAGTGCTTTGGGGTCGTAGGCTAAAACTGGACTGGTCAATTCAAACCAAAAGGATCAGGGCTTTGGGGGCTCCACAGTGCTCTTATCTCAGGCACACAAGGGGAAAGAAAGCCTTCTGAGCTGAGGAGACCATTAAACAAAGGGTTGTTGGAGGAGTTGTATGAGGAGCCCTTAACATTTGCATGTGACTCTGCAGGCTACTATCCAGGGCATGTATTTCCAGGAGGCCTAGTGTCAGTTAAATGTTCCTACTGACCTCTTGGCTAAACGGAATGGACAGCCCGCAGAAATCCACGGAATGGCTTAGCTAATCACTTGACAGTTACATTCCCATGGTCATAAAGTCTCTCTGTCCTATCCCTCTTGTTTCAATTTCTTTCAAGATTTTCTGTGGTTTCCTTCTTTAACCTTCCCTTACCAAGTCTTAGAAGGCATGGCTCATTCATTTATTCATTCATGTGTTAATTCAATAGAGATTTAGCAAATACCTGTGAAGGAGCGGGCACTCTAGTAATCCTTAGACATCAACACATGGGCATTGTGTCCTTCATATCGGCCTAATTCCTTCCCAGATAACTCTCAGTCAGTGGTTCCTGTGTTTCTGAGATACAAACAAAAAATTCCTTATGCGTATTTGTCCTCTGAGTTGTTTATCTTCATTGGAAATTGACAAACTCTCAATCCTGCGATTTACCTGCCAGACCTCTTTAACAAAGAAGCTTACTGTAGGAAAAAAAAAAACCCAAAAACTCACTCTTAAGATTGCAAGAGGCAGTATATAGATACAATGGAATACTATGCAGCCATCAAAATAAATGAAATCTTGCCATTTGTGACAACGTGGATGGAACTAGAGGGTATTACGCTGAGTGAAATAAGTCAATTAGAGAAAGACAACAATCATATGATCTCCCTGATATGAGGAATTTGAGAGGCAAAGTCAGGGTTTTGGGGGGTAGGGAAGGAAAAAATGAAACAAGTTGGGATCGGGAGGGAGACAAACCATAAAACACTCAATGTCACAAAACGAACTGAGGGTTGCTGGGGGCAGGGGGGCAGGGAGAGGGTGGTTGGGTTATGGACATTGGGGAGGGTATGTGCTATGGTGAGTGCTGTGAAGTGTGTAAACTTGGTGATTCACAGAACTGTACTCCTGGGGCTAACAATTATATGTTAATAAAATAATTAAAAATTAAAGAAAAGATTGCAAGAGGCAGCTGGACTTTCAGAATCCATTGTGAGGGGTACTGTTGATTCATCAAAGAATACCAAAACAACCCAGAATACTTAGTATTTCATTGTGCATAAATCATTTTCCAGGAAATCCTAGCCTTATCTTTCCATGAAAATGAAATTTAATAGTGGAAAACGAAGTAAAAGCTTAAATGGTTAAAGAAGTCCAAACATTCCAATGAACATTGAATCTTCAAAAGCATTATAAAATGTAAGGTTTTTACTGTGGAGAATAAATTTTGAAAACAAAATATACTACTATATAAAAATCTTATAAACCCTACCTTTTCTGGAAATACTTAAAATGTTGTTTATCATGTTTTGCAAACATAGAGAGTATGTTATGTTCCCTTGTGCAGGATGCTCTTTCAAATATTTAAGGTGATACTCATGTCCTCTACTTTTTCAAGGTAGGTACACAGCTGGTAACTTATTAGCTTATCAACTGAGTTCACTAGACAGCTCCAGTTGGAATGTGATTAGCTTAGAGAACAGCAGTATCTCCTGATTATGTTAGAATACACTATGACTATTTAATAATGCTATCTAAGATGGTTTTTATAATTGTTTCTATAAGGCATGGATTAGTGAAGATGTCAAATGCCCAATTTAATGGCAATTCTTAGACAAAATTTAAAATTACAAGTCTGGTTTAATGGACTGACAATACCTCATTACTTGAGCAAAAATGGAGTTTTATGATATACTTTAGGTTTTCATTTTGTATTATTTCATTTGTCTTTTTTCTTTAATTTTTTAAAGATTTTAATTATTTATTTTTGAGTGAGAGAGAGATAATACACCTGAGCTGGGGGTGGGGCAGGAGAAGCAGACTCCCTGCTGAGCAGAGAGCCCAATGTGGGGCTCCATCCCAGGACCCTGGGATCATGACCTGAATGGAAGGCAGATGCTTAACCCACGAGCCACCCAGACTCCCTCTTTAGTTAAGTTTTTATTTGTATGAGCTCCGTATACTTTACTTTTAGTTCTCATTCCCTTCCTAAGAGAATGCCATGACAATCACATGAAGCAACATGTAGAAATGTATGTTAAGGATTATAAAACTCTACAGGTTATAGAATTGTGATTCTTCCTCATTCTCCAAAAACATTCAGTAAATACATCTGATTTGTTAATAAGTAATATGTTGGTGTCTCTGCAGCACCAAAGGAAATAAGCCATTACTGTAAATTATACATATAGTTTCTTCTAAATAATTCAGTTTACAGAACTGGTACCTACAGAATAAGAAATGATAAGTAAAACATATATTTAAAGACAAGGGGTTTTAAAATTCATAATTATAATAATCTGTTACTCTCTATCTTTGGTTTGGATTATGAAAATATTTTTTAAAAGCACTAGTAAAAGGATTTCTGTAGTTTTTGGCCTGAAAAGAACAAATCCCATAGTGATCACAACATGCTCGAGCCCTTCCTGCTCTGTGAGTTTTACAATCCCGAGTTAAACAGAATACAGATGTCTACAGATGAAAAGAAAACATATGAAATTCTCACTCTCAAGCCAGGAGAATTCAAGCCAATCCAAGTGTGAAGGCTAATGTCACAGCTGAAATAGAAGTCAAGAGGGTGGCTTTGAATATAATTAAGATATGACAGTTTCACTCAGATCCAAAACCCAGGCACCTAAAAGCAGAATTTTCTCAAAAGGTGTGAATGTGAAAATAAAATGTTTCTGGGAGTTGGGCTGTGATCCAAAATTAATGAATTTCCTGTTGAGTTTACTAATCATCTAGAGTCATGGTCATCAGACAAGAGGCCAGGGAGATGACAATCCTCATTTTAGAATTATTTGGATCTCTCCTCTCTTTGAGATCTGCAGAAGCTCTTCTTCTGGTAAAGAGAGGGGGAAAAAAAAAAAACAGTGTCAACAAGACAAAATTCAGATCTTGTCACTTTAACTCGATCCCTATCTTCTTGGCTTACTGTTTATGTCGACTGCTTGCCAAAGCTACCAGTCATCATCAGGAAAATACCAGGATATGGATCTTTTGTTCTACCACGCAGTACTCTTTCTCAGAAGATTTCAACTTTATTAAGGGTTACACAAGGAAAAAAAAAAAAGCAGAACAAAATCAAATGAACTGAAGATCTTTATTTAGTGGTGATAATTTTTATCTGCTCTTAAGGAACAGGAAAGCTTAGTTATTTAACAAAAGTCAGCCCATACTATATATATAGTATATATATATATACACACATATATACATATGTGTGTATATATATATATATATATACTACACACACACACACACACACACACATGCATATTAGAGAGAAAAATAAGTAGCAGGATGGGGAAGGGAATGGAAGAAAACAGAAAGGAAGTGACAGAAGCAAAGAGAAAAGAGAAGAACTGGGGATAGAAAAAGGGAAGAAAGCAGAAGGAAGAGATGTGGAGAAAGAGAAAAGGATGAAACTTGGTTTTATTCTTTTGTTTTAAAACCTGAACCTTAAAGTTGATTAAGTGGAACCAATGAACAGATTAGGCTCCAACTAGATGCCAATGACTGTATGTGAGAGACTGGGACGAATGAGACCCCGGGTCGGTCTCAAGCGGTTTGCCATCTGCTGATAGGCTGAGCTGTACAATAAAATGAACCAGTATTTATAAAAACCATGCATGTCCAGGCACAATGAGAGCTGCTGTAACTATGTCATTTTATCCGTGTGTGCTCAGCATTACATTCCACTTCGACAAGGGAAGAAACTGAGGCTCAAGGCACCCCTGATCCGTGATGGAAGCAAGAATAAAACCCAGATTTACTTGATGACCAAGCCCATGCTCTCTCCACTGTACCCTGCTTGCACAATGATAAGTACTGGAATCAAGCTATGACCACAATGTTTTTGGAAAGAAGAGAATAATTTATCGCTCTTGAAAATGTCAATAACCACTGTTTTCTCTACTGTTCACGACCTGAAGATAGAGTAATGTTTACTAACAAATATTTTGCAAAATTCTAACTCTTTAAGTTACTGAGCAATGAGAAGTTCAGTGGTCAAAAAACGTCTGGGAAACTCTGCAATTCATATATTTCTTTTGAAAATTCTCAGTGCCTATTAGTTTATTAAGCCTCTAAGGTCTCTTGTTAAATATTATTGATTGATTGAAGATCCGGGATTAATTTAGTCATGGAATATTCTTTTGGAAATGCTGATTTAGAGGCCACATCTTGAATGAGGTAATTAGAACACCTCACAACAATGTACTATCAGCTGTGATTAGAATTATAATATAAGTTCTTATTTTTCTTTTTTCCTCCGAATTAGTCTTTATGCAAAAATGGTAGATTACTAGTGTATTAAGCCAAAAATTAATGAGCATTATTATGGTAAATGATTGACTTACCACAAATCAATGATCACCATTCTTGCTTTTGCATTATCCAGGGGTGTTTCCAACTGTGCCAGAGAGTTTCTAAGTCATAGAAATCATAATTCATTCTCACAAAAACAAATACAGTTATTACTCATTAACCAAACATTTCTGTTGGACAATCTCTACTTCACACTCTCCACTTAGTCTCTATGTCTTAATGTGTAATTAAAAATATGGTCTTAATATTCAAACTAGTCACTTACTGTTCATTTTTCATTAATTTATATTTTTATTACTAAAGTAGTGAATGTTCATGGTAAAAAGAAATTCAATGTGTACAGAAGAGAATGAGATGAAAATTTTAAAGGGCCCTTTCCCTACCCTCAAACACTACTTCCTTGCTCTAGAAGTTAACTGTCTATTACTTGATAATGCTTTTAGAAAAGCACATGCATATGCACATAGTTCTTTTTAAATAAATAGATCATTTTACACATATTATTCCTTAATGATATTGACATTTAATTCTATATCTTTATTGTCTTCTTATAATCAGAACATATTGTTTACTTTATTTAAAAATCAATTTCACTAAAGTATAATTTATAATAAATTCACCAATTTTAATTGCACATTTTTTAAAGATTTTATTTATTTGAAAGAGAGAGAGCAAACATGAGTGAGGGGCAGAGGGAGTGGGAGAAGCAGGCTCCCCGCTGAGCAGGGAGCCCGAAGAGGGGCTTGATCCCAGGATCCTGAGTTCATGGTCTGAGCCAAAGGCAGACGCTTAACCTACTGAGCCACCCAAGGTACCCCAGAAATGTGAACAGTTAATATAATCACCGACACAATAATATTTATGTTACTATAGAAGTTACCCTTATATAAAGTGGAACCAAGGTCCTTCTCCTCTTTTAGAAACCATTGATATGCTTTCTGTTCCTATTTGTTTTACCTGACTTACCAGTTCGAATAAATAAATAAATGAAATGATACAGCTCGTGATCCTCTGAGGCTAGCTTTTTTTTATTCAGCAAAATGCCCTTGAAGTTCATTCAAGTTGTTGTCTGTATTAGTAGTTATTCTTCTATTATTGCCAAATATTATTACATCGTATGGATATACCAAATTTGTTTATCCATTCCTCACCCGATGGACATTTGGATGCTGCCCAACTTTTAGCTATTGTAAAATAAAGCTACTGTGAACATTCACATTCCACACAAATCTTTGTGTGGATATATGTTTTCATTTCTTGGGTGAGCACCTAGAAGTGGAATTGCTGCTTTATAGGGTAAGTGTGTGTCCATGAGAAATGGCCAAACTGTTTTCCACCAAATTGTATTCTCCCAGCTGTGTATGAGGGATTCAGTTAGTCTATATCCTTATCAAACCTGGTGATTTTGGCTATTTTAGTGGCTATCTAGTGATATCTCATCCTGATGTTTTAAATTTGCATTCCTCTAATAGCTTTGAGCATCTTTTTAAAAAAATTTTTTTAATTTATTTATTTGTCAGAGAGAGAGAGGGAGAGAGAGCGCGCGCACAGGCAGACAGAGTGGCAGGCAGAGGCAGAGGGAGAAGCAGGCTCCCTGCTGAGCAAGGAGCCCGATGCGGGACTCGATCCCAGGACACTGGGATCATGACCTGAGCCGAAGGCAGCCGCTTAACCAACTGAGCCACCCAGGCGTCCCTTGAGCATCTTTTTATCTGCTTATTTTCCATTTGCATATCTTCTTAGTAAAATGTTTCTTCAAAATTTTTGCCTGTTTTTAATTGAATTATTTTTATTCTTGTTATTCATTTGTAAGAATTCTTTATATATTCTAAAGACAAATTCTTTATCAGATAGATACAGGTTTTGCAAATATTACTCCTAGTCTGTGGCTTGCCCTTTGATTCTCATAACAGTGTCTTTTAAAAAGCAAATTATTTTTATTGTAATGAGATCTAATTTGTTATTTTTCTTTATTATCTATTGCTTTTTGTGCCCTAGATAAGATATTGTTCAACTGGAGATCACAAAGATTTTCTCCTGTATTTTCTTCTACAAGTTTTATACATGTAATTCTCACGTTTACATTTATTATCCAATTCAAATAAGTTTTTCTATGTCTCATGAGGTAAGAGTAAATATTCATCTCTCATAAGATAAGAGTGAAGGTGTGTTGTTATCCAAAGGTTCCAGCACAATTTGTTGAAAAGATTATATTTTGAATTGCTTTGGTGATTTTGTTGAAAATCAATGGATAATATAAAAGGGGTCATATTTCTGGACTATCCACTTGTTCCATCTATGTATATTCTATCTTTACATTAGTATTACACTTGATTACTGTAGCTTTATAAGAAGTCTTAAAATCAAGTAATGAAATTTATTCTTTGTTTTCAAGCTTATTTTTTTACTCTATGTTCTTCACATTTTCATATACATTTCAAAATCAGCTTATTAATTTCTCCCCCAAAAATCTGTTGAGATTTTTAATTTATATTGTGTAGGTCAATTTGGGGAAAAGTGACTTTTTAGTGATATTGAATCTTCTGGTCCTTGAGCATAGTGTTTCTTCACTTATTTAGATCTTTAATTTCTTTCAGTAATATTTAGTAGTCTTAAATGTATAACTTCTGCACACATTTTCTTAAAAGTATTCCTAAGTATTTCATAATTTTGCTATTATTTTTAATTGTCAATTTCTGCTTTTTGTTAGTAAAGAGAAATACAATTGATTTTTGTATGTATACCTTACTTCCAGTAATATTAAACTCAGTTATTAATTCTGGTAACTCTTTTTTCTTTTAGGTTCCATAGGGTTTTCTATGTAAATATTGATGTCAACCAGAGATAATACAATGTTGTGTGTTCCTCTTGTCTTGTCTTAAACTTCTAATACAAAGTTGGATAGAAGTTGAGAGAACATCCTTGTCTTGTTCCTAATCTTCGAGAAAAAAAAATTCAGTCTTTCACTATTAATTATGATGTTAGTTATGGGTTTTCATAGATATCTTTTTGGGGGTGCCGGGGGAGAGGGAGGGAGAGAGAGAGAGAGAGAATCTTAAGCAGGCTCCACACCCAGGGCATGGCTTAATCTCACACCCATGAGACCATGACTAACCTGAGCTGAAATCAAGAGTTCATGCTTAAATAAGTCAATCAGAGAAAGACAATTATCATATTATCTCTCTGATCTGAGGAATTTGAGAGGCTGGGCAAGGGGTTGTAGAGGGTAGGGAGGGAAAAAATGAAACAAGATGGGATCAGGAGGGAGACAATTCATAAGAGACTCTTAATCTCAGGAAACAAACTGAGGGTTTCTGGAGGAGAGGGAGGGAGGGAGAGGGAGGGTGGGTGATGGGTATTGGGGAGGGTATATGCTATGGTGAGTGCTGTGAATTGTATAAGACTGATGATTCACAGACCTGTACCCCTGAAGCAAATAATACATTATATGTTAATTTTTTAAAAAAAGAGTCCATACTTAACCAATTGAGCCACCCAGACACCCCCTCATAGATTTCTTTTATCAGGTTAAAGAAGTTCCTTTTTATTCCTAACTTGATGGGATATCATATAGTTTTTATCATATAGTTTTTACTTTTTTAAAAAAAGATTTTATTTATTTATTAGACAGAGATCACAAGTAGGCAGAGAGGCAGAGAGAGAGGGGGAAGCAGGCTCCCCACTGAGCAGAGAGCCCGATGCGGGGCTCCATCCCAGGACCCTGAGATCATGACCTGAGCCGAAGGCAGAGGCTTAACCCACTGAGCCACCCAGGTGCCCCTAGTTTTTACTTTTAATGTTATGTTTAGTCTGTTAATATGATGGTTATAGTGATTTACATATGTATATGCTATAGAAATGTTTAATATAATTCATACACTTTATATATATATATATTGTTCTATAACTTGCTTCTGACATTTGTGTAAGTAATTATTTCTTATACAATATTACTAGAGCTAGAACTCCTGGGTCCAAGTGTATATGCATTAAATATTTTGGCAGATGTTGCCAAATTGCCCTCCAAAAAGGCTTTCAGTAAATGTTCCTGCCTATAACTATTAAAAGTATTTTTACTTTCACTAAGACTGCAAACTAGCAAATATTTAAATCCTTGCCAGTACGACAGGCATTGTGCTATCTTGTTTTAAGATGGAATGTGCCTTTCTTTATGCGTTGGGGAGTGATGCAGAATGATGTTAAGACATCAAGCAAGTGTTGATTTGCTATTCCAGCTCCAGAAGGATAGGTGTGAGGACTGTATGCGGAAGAATCATAACCGCTATCCCTCGAGAAGAATTTACCATGTGCCAGACACTGCCCAAAGCACTCTTCTCATATCATAACATCTAATTGTCACCACAATTCTATTATTCTATTCTATTCTATTCTATTCTATTCTATTCTATTCTATTCCATCCTAGGTAATGGATAGAGGAACTAAGATACGTGCTTAACCTCCCAGCATTAGGAGACTGCTCTGCTCCTATTCCCACACATTGAAACCAACCAACCAACAACCAAAATAAAATGCCAATCCCAGCTAATGGAATAGGAATTGGAATTCCAGCTTGAAATCTTCCTAAAGACAGATTAAGGAGTCAGCTAAATCACATCTTTAACAAGACACTGTTCATTAGGGCAGGCACATGTGCTCATTCTTTTTCTAAGTAAAGGAGATGATACTTCCAGTGACTGATTTCTAGGTTTTATTCCAAAGCTTTCAAAACAAGCGCTCAATCAAATATTGCATAAGGTTGTTGCAGTGATAAAAGGTTTACTTTACAGGCCTCCGTGTCTCCCCAACCCAACTCATTAGGTCTGAAGTGGTACAATTAGAGCAGCATGGGGGATGGTCTGGTAATGGGAAGACCAGAGAGCTCGCTGGAACTGCCATTTTAATTTTAATTTGTGGCCCTTCATTTCTGATTTCTTCTCTTCTCACTTGCAATCAGAGCTGTAAACTGCTTCTTACATGCTTTCTGCAGCCTTCTCTGACTTCCCCGAGGACTTACACTTGTTTTCCTCTCCATTAATGTGAGATTTCTCCTCCCGTTTCATTGTGCACAGCCACAGAGGTGATGTCATTGAAAGCGCCCCTTTCTTTTCACTAGGGTAAATAAGGAGATCTTTTTTCGTGCTGACAGTGGGGTCTCAGAGGCCAGATTCTGTTTGTACCAGAAACTTGCTTTTCTAAACCTCAAAACACTTCACCATATGTTCAGCTCGCATGTTCTCCTGGCTGGTTAATTTAACCCATGCATGGCTCCTCTCTGCTTGGGGTGAGCCCTGGAGACAAAGCCTGCTTGTGAATTATTATTTATGGGGAGGTCCAGTCACAGGCCACTTGCGACGACCCCTGGGTGCTTCACTGAACTGTGAAAGACACCTATGTGGAGTGATTACAGATGCAAGATATCTGGAATTTAAAGATGAAACATAATACCCAGGTCCAACACCTAGAGTTTTATTTAGTTCATATTCAGTTCATAAATTTAAAGCAAAACATACTGCCTTAAAAATTACCAATTTGTTGTACACTTTGGTGACATCCAACCTGCTCCAAAATGTCACTTTACATACAGACATATAATGCCACGGGTAAAATAAATATGAGACAAAGGAATAGGGATGACAGAAAAATTAAAGAACAAAAATGAGTTTTTCCCCAAATATATGCCATTTGATGCTACATCATTGCTGGAAACAGGCCATATATTCAACTCGATATTTCCTAGTAGCCAACGCAAAAAGTTAAACAGAGTAAGTTTCAAAATTCACTGCAGACATGAGATATAAACTGTCCAGTTCCTCAACAGTATATTTTAGCTAGGACCAAGTTCTAAGATAGATTTCTCCTGGAGCTACACATTAAGAGGTCTCTGTAAAAGAGTTTTCAGTAAAATTATAGCGAATCAGCATTCTCGTTCGCAGTCCTAGAATCAATATTGCAACTGATTCCTTAATACACATCCTTGAAGTTTAATCTTTTTAATACCAATCACAATTTTGGAAAAGCCATTTTATTAAGAGGGGTCAAGACATTGTAGCGCAGGTACTCATCTCTCTGGTACTTCGTTCATTCAAACACAAAATGCCGACCACCCATTGGGGAGAAATGAGTGAAATATTACTAAGGCAGTCCTCTGTACATATGACCTCTTACAAACGGGGTTTGATCGTAACTCGTAAGCCAAGAGTCCTGGGTTATATTCTCCAGCATGAACTCAAGAGTACAGATATGTTTTGGTAATCCACTAAGTAGAGGGTAGAGCTAATATTTTATTTTATTTTATTTTATTTTATTTTATTTTATTTTATTTTAAGATTTTATTTATTTATTTGAGAGAGAGGCAGTGAGAGAGCATGAGCGAGGAGAAGGTCAGAGGGAGAAGCAGACTCCCCGTGGAGCTGGGAACCTGATGCAGGACGCGATCCCGGGTCTCCGGGATCATGACCTGAGCCGAAGGCAGTCATCCAACCAACTGAGCCACCCAGGCGTCCCGAGCTAATATTTTAAAAGACTGTAGTTAAGAACTGTGTTGTTTATTTTGGTCTTCATTTATTGCTTCCAGGCCCGAAGCTACAGTGGAGCAGGAATGAGCCAACATGCTGCTCACGCTGTGAACAGCCAAGTTGCAGAAGAGGTTGGGGAAATATGGTGAGGGTCCAAACAGGGGCTGCTGGATTTAGAATAGCCCCGAGGCCCTAAATTATGCTTGTGCATGCCACTTCCACCTCTCTGCCTGGCCATCAGGATTGAGACCAGCAGAGGGCCACTGTCACAGTGCCTCTCTACTCTTTGTCATAAACTTGGAACATTCCAGGATGCTTAAAGAGATTAAAGCAATACCCTCAACTCCAAACTTCTTTTGAACCCATTCTCCCCAAGAAACATAGGGTAGAAAATAAATCTTGTTATGTCAGTCCTTTTCTGAAGTCATGGAGACTCTGAGACCCTCAGGAAAGCTGTGAACCCTCTTTCCTTCTCCCAGAGCCACCCTGCTCAGGACTCCAACACCCCTAGGTAGTATTTCATGCAGTTTTGAAGGTTTTATATGACCCCTGATAACTAGGTTGAGAACCCAAGTTTTAAAGACTTTGCAATGTACCAAAAAGTCTAGATTCTTTAAGTGGCCTACACATTCCCCCAGATAGGCCATACCTCTATGTGCCTATCGCTCTCAGGGTTCATTGCCTGCCGTGTCTCCTACCCCAAGATCCTAAAGATGGCTGCTTCGTAAACGATGTCATGCTGATTTGTGCCGCAGAGTATTGGATTATGCCCTTCTCTTTTCTATCTTCCTGGTGAATGCTTCCAGGGCCTTCACGAACAACTCTGAAAATTAAGTTCTCCTTAGTATCTCTCATTCTCCCATAATTGCTCGCCTGACTCTTTGCTCACAGTGTGTTGTATAGACTTCTATAAGGTATTGGTAACTCTCTGTTGCAGTTATTTGTTGACATGTGGGTCTCCAATTTTAGAAAGTGGCTTAAGGATGCCTGGGTGGTTCAGTGCGTTAAGCATCTGCCTTAGGCTCAGGTCATATCCCCAGGTCCTGGGATTGAGCCTCCCATCGAGCTCCCTGTTCAGTGGGAAGTCTGCTTTTCCCTTCCTCTCTGACCCTCCCCCCATGCTCTTTCTCTTTCTCTCTCTCAAATAAATAAATTAATTAAATAAATGAAATGAATTTCAAAAAAAGAAAGTGACTTTTAAGAGCATTAACCATTATTTTAGTCACCCTTCACCCTTCAAATAGAGTGTAATTCCTAAAGCATAGTTGTTTAGGAAGCTTTTTCATCTCTTAGAAACTATTCAGAGTCTTAAAGATCTCCCTATTGGTTATGGATGCAGAGGCTCAGAGAAGCATTTGTGGAATCAAATGCTGCTAGAGATACTAGGACTGCAAAGATTTATGGTATTTTGGAGCATGTTCCTGTGCAGAAAATTGGTTTGGCCAAATGTCTCAATGTATCAAAGAGGAATATTTACAAGGAATCTGATTTAATTAAGGTACATTCCCCATGATTAACTGCTAAACACTGTAATTACTGACTTGGAAGTGTTACAGGAATGTCTAATACCATAAGATTTTGTAGAAGGGCTTTTCCCCCTCATTTTCAAAATACACAATCATCAGTCGAATCAGTTGGAATATTTTACAAGTGGATCATAGATTGATACCTTTATATTCTTCCAGACTTGAAGAATGAGAATCTTGGCTGAAAGTGTTTCATTGTGCTGCATGGTATAACAGAAAGAAGAGGGCTTAATCTCAGCATGTCACCCCATTGGTTGTTTTTAACCTCTCGGGGTCTTCAAATAAGGAACAGGCTCCGATGAATGGTGAGGACTAAGTGGGAAAAGAGGTGGAGAGATGAATGGGATGTTTGGCAGGACCAGTCCATGGAGAGGCATTCTTAGAGATGCTTATGCTGAATGCAGGGAGCATGCTGGGAGCAGAAGTTACCTGCCATGGGGCAAGATAGAGACAGTGGCCCCAGAGGTGGATGAAACCTGAGGCTGGCCTAGGAAAGGAGAACAGTCTCTAATTATTTTTGCAAAATTACTCCATTGCTTAAAATCTTCCTGGAATAGTTAAACAATTAGAGGGAATCAGTGGTACAGAATGAATAGAACATTGCCTTGGCTTTAACGCTTGACTCTGCCTAACATTTGGATCTACCATTTTGAACCTTTAATAAGAGGACAGACATGGTGCTCATGTATACATGGTTTTATTTCATTCCTTAAACAACCTCATAGAAGCAAGGAAATTGTTTTGTTATTATTACTATTCCTATTGCAAACACAGCTCTGCAGACAGAGTCTTAGGAAGATTAAAGAACTTTTCCAAAGTAAGGCAGCTATCAGCGGCATTTGGATACAAATCCAGGTCATTTAGGACATAACCATGTCACTCTACTGCCACTTGAGCTTGTGGAGTTTTAGCTCCCTTGCCACTGAAATGTAGGCCATGATTCCTCCTCCCTATCTTGCTATGAGATAGTACATGATAAGTGCCTCATGATAACTGCAGGGTCTGTATAGCTTATTAATAATAAAGGTTGATCTCAAAGGAGGGTGTATGCATGTGTGCTTGACTCAGTCTGAGGAGAGGGATAGTTAGTTTTTACTTGCTGACATGGAAGTACCAGGAGACATTGGTCCGGCAGTCAGCAGGTGGTCCAGGGTTTATGATTCTGGCTTAGGCTTCCCAAGCAAATCAGTCAGACTCTGGAGTAGACAGGAGGGATCCAAGGTCAGGATGGCCATGTGATAAGGTAGTTTGCACCTAATGTGTGTGTCTTTTAAGTAATTTAGAAAGAAACAACCCCATACATGTTGATTGAATTTACACCTTGGGGCTGTGAGGGGAGGGACAAAGGAGCTGGGCTGGAATAAAAGATTTGTTCATTTTTTTCTCCAGCTTCACGAGTAGCCAAGGCCAAGGTGTCCTTGCAGCTTTCCTCTCCACCCTCTCTCTACCAAAATTCTTTGTTTGGGAAGACAGCAAAGGTAGCAAAGCAATTGTACTTCTATTATTTAGGCATAAACACTTCAGGGATTCTTTCTTTTTTTTTTTTTTAAGATTTTATTTATTTATTTAGGAAAGAGAGGAAGCACGAGAGAGGGTGGGGGAAGAGGGGAGCAGCAGAAGGAGAAGCAGGCTCCCCATGAGCAAGGAGCCCGATGGGGGGCTCAATCCTAGGACCCCAGGATCATGACCTGAGCCAAAGGCAGACACTTAACTGCTGAGCCACCCAGGCGTCCCCTCAAGAATTCTTTCTAAATAGTGAGTTAAGCGCGCACGCGCGCGCGCGCGCGCGCGCACACACACACACACACACACACACACACAGCATTGCTACAGAATAATTAGGATACAAATTCCACACTATGCCTCAGGCATGGTAAGACTTTAATTAGCCTTTAGCATTACATTGTTGCAAGCTTATAGATTTAGTGATCAGCAGATGTATAAAATCCCAGTTCTACCACATATGACATTTTGTCCTCTCCCTAATCTCACCTAGCCTCGATTTTGCACATCTGTAAAATAGACCAAGAATATCTGCCTCGTAAAGTTTGTTCATGAATAAGTGATGTGGAAAATATAATGTAACTAGAGCCAGTGCCTGGGTCAGCAAATGTTAGTTGCTTTTTTCCCAGCAATAGGGATTTCCAGTAGATTTCTTGACAATTTTGACCATCACTACTGCTCCATCACCCCACCTCCAACCATTCTCCTGTAAACTATTTTCAGGATGTAGCGCTTATCCTCTACCCCTAGAGGAAGGAAATTCCTTTTCTGCATTCTTACTTTACCACCACCCATAATCTCACTTTTGACTGACACGAACAGAGAAAATGGGCTGTGTACATGGCAGAGAATTGATGGTGCCTCTTGAATGTCCTCCCTGCAGCGGAAATCCTGCCCCGTATGAACAGGATTACCTGCTGTATGTGGATATTTGATTCCCTGAATCAAAGTGCAGTTGGGGAACTGCACTATTCCATGCACATTCTGTTTTCTTAAATTCTCTGGTTACCAATTTTTCATTTCTCTATCATTTCTTTCTTGCTGTATTCTTTTGCTCCAAATATGTTACCACCCCTCTTGAGTTGTCTATCTTGACTTTCTTTCTGATTAAATAACCTCTTTTTGTTTGGACATAATGGATCAGTAGATTAACACTCAAGATAAATGGAATCAAGGTGTCACATCCGGGACCTGGGGTCAACCATGGAGTTGAAACAGTCAGAGAGGCTGTTTTTCAGTCAAATGACATCGCAATTGGGACGTTCCATATCAGTCAGCATCAGAAGGAGGAGGGGCACAGAGAAAATCAAGGCATGAAGCCAAGCATGGCAGGGTCTCTGGAGACATGTTAATGAAGATTAAAGATTTGTTTTAGGGAGTGAGAAGTGCAAACTTGAACAATTCCTTCCCAAAGGAAACAGTGGTTTTTCTAGGGTTCCTGTGGCCTTCAAATGGTTAGGAATGAAGCAATTAAAGAAATAATGTGTGTAGAAGACATCCATGGGTTTTCTGATCCATGCTACCTTTCTAGGAATCACTTCTCCTATGAACTTGTATTTGCAATGGCAGCAGCTATGTTTTCACATTTTCCTGTCCACTGGACACTACTATTTGCCCCGGGGGAGGGAGCCTGACCCAAACTGGGCCAAAGAACTTCTTTAGGACTCTTGGACTTGGGGTCTAAAATATACAAAAAATGCTTACGGTCTTTCTTGGGCATATACAAAGAGAAAAAAGCCAATTTTTTGAGAAGGCGAAGAATGGATGTACAAAACATGGTGAAATTGAGAAAAAGAGAGACCTGACAAAATTGGAATCTTGAGGCCTCCCATATATTTATAATAAGTTATTTCTATTTAAGGTAGTCTTGTTAACTTTGGTCACTGAAATAAAAAAACTGTCCAACTAAACAAACCAAGCAAAGTGTCATCATTAAGATTTTGCTGAAGTCATTCCCCTAGCTGGGACTGTCTCCTTTCCTCTTCAACTTTGTCTACCCCTTTGTCATCTGCCCATTTAAGTTTCCTCCTCTGAGAAGCCCTCCCTGATCATGTCTGATGTCAGTTTTTTGGGATATCTCTTGCACGGGCAGTTTGATAAAGCTATTCATGGGTTGAAAATAAAAAGTCTTTTTGCATTCTTTGTTTTCTTTATTATGAATTTGGCTGATCCTTCATCTTCCCTGTGCAATTTTTACATCTTTAACTTGAAGATAGATTGGCTATGCATTAAAACCAAAGAATTCTGTATTAGAAAAAGAATTTTTAAAAGTCTTCTAGTAGAGATTTCCATTATCGAAGTAAAAAGAAGTAATACATTTTCATAGAAATATTTTCACTGACCACGTGAGGTTATATTCCCTGACAATCTGCTTTTGGCCAAGTGTGGGTCTAGATTTGTGTTTTGGGAAGGTTAGAATGTACAAAGAGAACTCAAATAATCTGCTTGGTGTAAGTGTTTAAATGAGGCTCAGAGAAATGTATTTGAATTTTCAATTCTATATACAGCAGTTTTTAGGATAGTACTCTTGTCTCAACCCAGATTCTACAATGGATAAAACATTGGCCCAAGAAAGAGAAGACCTGTACACACACACACACACACACACACACACAGGTTTGCATGCACGTGTGAGCACATTCAGCTCTGGCTGTGTCTGTGGCCACATTTCATACGAATGCAGCTGCTGGACCCAGTGGTGAACATTGACAATAGGAGAGGCGACACAGCAGACGGTCCGCACGTTCACCCAAATGTCAGGCAGTCGCATCATTAACGTGGTGCAGTGTCCAATAACTCTGAGCTCCCCACAGTGCGGACTCTGCAGGAATAATTACTTGGACATCACATGTACTTCATCACTTCCAAATTAGATTTTACTAATCCACCGCTTTATTTTCAGTGTAATCTCATTACTACAATGGCGGTTCCTTTTTTTTTTTTTTTCCCAGTGCCTCAGAAGATTTATTGCTTTAAACCAGTAACAAGATTTAGCGATTGCCCGAGGACATATTACTTTAAGATTTAGACTGATGGGAGTTTGGCTGTGGAAATCCATTCCTCCTTCTCTTCCATCCCCCACACTCTGAGAAAGATTGTAGGGTGAAAAACAAATTATAGCTCCATACCTTGATTTTCCTTTTTATAGTAATATGAAAAAAACCATATTAAAGAATGCAGGTGACTATCTAGAACAAAGAATAAGGGTCAAATGGATCATAGCACAGAACTTTTCCTTATAAAAATGCACCTAGGAAATAGTGTCTTATATTCTCAGTGGGAATTTTGTCATGTATACTTTACTTTTTCTCCACTAATAATTGCATAAAATCAATGTTCTTAGTGCTTTTTCCATTCATGTTGACCCCGAAAAGATGAAGCTGAATGATTTCTTCCTCTAAAATACTGTGACGTCTAAGGAGCTGCAAATTTTAGGCCATGCCAGCCAGGAATTCTTTTGATCTTTCAAAGTGTTAATTCTAATTCCACATAGCCTGGTTATTTTAATTGACAAAAAATATTTCAAAATATCATGGGAAGCAAGACAAATTATGATGAAAAATTACCAAAAACCAATGTCCTGCTTTCAGATTTTTTTAAATTGCATTCAGGATATTTTCCTAATTATACACATACTTACACAATTTCACCTATCATCTAATTTCCATATTAGAGAATCAAAAATATGTGCTTAATGATCAACTAAATGAATACATGAATTCATTATATATATAAACATATAGTGAATATGTATTATACATATGCATAAATAGATGTAGTGAAAGTTTTTTCACTACAGAATCATTTAAATTATCAGGAAAAACTCAAATAAAATGTTTGCCACTGATATGGGATAGACACTGCTAGGCATTGACATTAGAAAAAGAATCAAGATTAGCATGTTTTCCGTCCCCCTGCCACCACTCCCCCCAGGCACCCAGGGCACATAAAAAGTAATGGGAAAACTAGATAATTAGATGCATGCATGGTGATTGTTTAACATGATGAGTAAAGTACGTACGGGGTGTAAGAGACAAATTCTCATTGTGTGAGCAGAGCTGAAGGTGAACAAGAAGGATTAGGAGGAGGAGAATAGGTACTTGATGTCTTCCATTCTCCTTTCAGTGACCCAGCTTTGTCATTTGGACCATGTCCTTTCTGTATACTCCTAGGGATTTGTTGAATAATTACCAACATATGCCCTACAGTCAGGGTGTTAGCTAGTACCTTTTCTGCTGAAGGAAGAAATATAAAGTGTTGGAAGACCTGGCTTTTCATCCTGGGTTTGGCAGTAGTTGATGTTCCATTCTTGGGAAGAGCTCACAGTGTATCTAGGCTTCAGTTTCCATGTCTATATGGTAAAGATCTGAACTAAAGTATCCTTGAGAATGTTTAGAGTTCTAAAAGCTCGTACTTATTATCTCCCCTGCATCTTTATGGGGTATATTTGAAGACCATCAAAATCCATGAAAAGAAGAAAGAGAAGAGGAAAATTAACAATGACTGAGTACCTGTTACATGGCTTTGATACTTCATAAAAAATCTAGAAGTGGAGACTACATCCCAGGAGTACTCTGAAAGATTTACTAACCTCCACACAGTACATATATGTGGTAGAGCTGAGATCGAAACAAAGTGCCTGAACATCAGTGATGACATTCTGGGTCCCTAGACACAGAATTAGGAACAGTAATTTGGGGGTAGAGAAGGCTTCCTGGAATCTGTGGAGAGGCAGATTTTTCAAGGCGAACACTCCACATATGAAATAAACATGTCTGAGAAGATAAGAACAAACGGAAAAACAAACAAATAAACAACAAAAACCGAGAAAAGCCTCTGGTTGAGGATGCCCCCTTCTGGAAGGGTACTTTTTACTCCTAAAGTATACTTCTGAAAGTATACTAACTCTGTCTCTAAGGATAATACTGTCTCCACCTGGAAAACATGTCATACTGACAGCATGGTCCACAATCAGAAGGCTGGTGGGCTCTGGTGGTCCTTCCGGGGGACCATTCAAACCACTTTGATGGTCCCATATTTTTCTGATCCTTTGTCGTCCCAACAAATGAGCTGACTACATGTTCTCACTTCTATCTAGTTGCTATGGTAATACAGCTCAGCTCTTTTCTAAGTTTCTACCTTGGGTAGAATGTGTTACATAGAAAAGGGTTGTTTTGCCCAATCTTGGTGGGGGGGTGGCGGCAACTACTTGAACTGTCAGCTTCCAAGCAAGAACTGGGGAAGAGGCGGGGGTCGGAGATCCTTGAGAGGTGGGAGGGACGTCCAATCTTAGCTCGGTGGTCCTGGTGTCCAGCTTAGGTGTCGGAACTGAGGTAGGCTGAACACAAGTTGGGACAGAAAACTAGGGTCCATGAACCGAAAGCCCAAACATTCTTGAGACTTCAGTATTCTGTTCAGTTGTGGAATATTTTCAATAACTACAACTGTCTAGATGCACCTTGATTGGGATGGCTGGGTGCCTCGGTTGGTTAAGCGTCCGCTTTCAGCTCAGGTCTTGATCCCAGATCCAGTCCCACGTCCTATGTCCAGCTCCCGGCTCAGCGGGGAGTCTGCTTCTCCTTCTGCCCCTCCCCTCCAGTCGTGGTCTCTCTCTCTGGCTAATAAGTAAATAAAAATTTTTTTTAAATCTAAATAAATAAATAAATGTGCTATGACTTTTTTTAAAGGCATAGTAGGTTTATTTAAAAATATTTTTTTTTATTTTGCAATGATTTCAGAATCACAGAAAAGTTGCAAAGATACTCCAGAGAGATTTCATATACCTTTTTAATTAGTTTTCTGTTACTATTAGAACAAATTATAAACTAGGTGGCTTAAAACACCATAATTTAAAATTTTGGAGGTAAGAAGTCCCAAATGGAGTTCAGTGGGTAAAATGAAGGTGCTGATAAGGCTGTGTTCTTTATGGGAGCTCTAGACAAGAAACCATCTCTTCGCCTTTTCCAGTTCTTAGAGGCTTACTGTGTACCTTTGCTGTGCCACCCCTTTCCATCCTCAAAGTCAGTAATGACCAATCAAGTCTTTCTCCTACTGCATCACCAGGATGTTGATTCTTCTCCCTCCTTTTTCCTCATTTAGGGACCCTTGCTTGCAATTACAAGTGTCCACCTGGATAATCCAGGATTATCTCCTTACTATAAAATCAGCTGATTAGCAAGCTGAATTCCATCTGCTACCTTAGTTCCCCTTTGCCATATAATTTAACATATTCACAGGTTCCAGAGTTTTGGACATGGGCATTTTTGGGAAGCCATGATTCTGCCTACCACGCCCTTTATCCAGTTCCCCCCATATTTAATATCCTACATTACCCTCCCTGGTACATTTTTCAAAACTTAGAAACTGCCATTGGTACGTAACTAAAAACTAAACCTATAATTAATTGGGATTTCACCAATTTTTCCATTAATGTCCTTTTCCTTTTCTAAGATCTGATCCCATATACCACATCATATTAGGTGTCATGTGTCCCCAAGCTCCTCTGGTCTGTGACAATTCTTCAGTCTTTCTTGATCTTTACAGCTTTAAGAATGCCAAATGACAGTGTTTTGACTATTTGCCACTACTCTGTATATGTTGCATTTATTATTACAGTAAACAAAGTCTGAGAAGGAAAATCTTTTCTTAATTTGCCATAGCATCATATTGCAGCTCTACAAGCATTCAGAGAAAATGTACCATTATGAACAGGCTCTTTCAGAGCTGTGTTCAATTGTTGGCTCCGGAAGAGAAATAGAGCTCAGTGGCCAAAACCAAGCCTTTGTGGATTTTTTTCCATTTATTATAAAAACACATAAGTTTACCTTAGTGATGTAGCGTGGTATAATGCAAAGAGAACAGGGATTGGGATCAGAAAGTATAAGATGTTTAGCTCTGTTATTTTTGCTGCTGTTTTCATTACTATTTTTAAAAAGTTTATTAAAGAAAATGGGGAAATGCAAATAAGAAAAAAACTAAATGCAAACCATCTAGAAATAACCCTGTAAATGCTTGCTATATATTGTTCATGAAAATAATCTGAAAATTATGATTGCATAATACTTAAGGTTTGAACTTTTTCACTTCTTATCATCTCGAATTTCTAGATGTACTTAGATGTACTGATTTATTTGAAAGTTAATTTACCTCCAAGTTCACTGTCATGAAGCTAAAGTTAGCTAATATTTCATGAATGTACTTAACTATTTCTTTCTTTTTTTTTTTTTAAGATTTTATTTATTTATTTATTTGTCAGAGAGAGAGAGAGAGAGTGCACGAGCGGGCAGAGTGGCAGGCAGAGGCGGAGAGAGAAGCAGGCTCCCTGGCGAGCATGGAGCCTGATGTGGGGCTCGATCCCAGGACCGTGGGATCATGACCTGAGCCAAAGGCAGTGGCTTAACTCACTGAGCCACCCAGGCATTCCTACTTAATTATTTCTTTGAATAAATTCTCAGTGAAAAAATTTCTATGTTACATTATGTTGGGTAAATAGCAACTCAAAATAGCAGAGGCTTAAGGCAGTGATTCATGATGGTGGCTCATTGACTTGGACTCTGCTCCTTGTCACCTTCACTGGGGACCAGGCCCTCAGAGTAGGCATTACCTTTAGACATTGCTGGTTATGGAGTGACCATATGTACTGAGGAGAGAGTAGTGAGGCACTTGTTGGCTTTCCAAGTTTCTCATTAGCTCACGGAAATGCATTGGCCCAATCAAGTCATGGGGCTAAATGTGACTTCAAGGAGGCAGAAAAATATAATTATCCCAAAGAAATACGTTGCCAAACGACCCTTCCAACTGGTTTTACCAGTTTACATTTCTACCACAACATATGAAAGTGGTGATTTCCATATAACTTTGTAAATACTGAATATTATTGTGTTCTTCTATTTGCCAATTTCACAGGAGAAAGCTGTATTTCATTGTTTTTAAAAAATCATATCTAAAATAAAAAAGTTATATCTAGCTTTTTATTAGTAAAAAAGAGCCCAGTTTAGGTTTAGTTTTGCATCTAATGGATGTGAGACTTTGGGGGAAGTTAATTGTCCTCTTCAGCCTCAGTTTACTTATCTGTAAAATGGGAAGAGGAAAATTTTCTATCTCACTGAATTATGGTCAATATTAAATGTGCTAATACATGGAATTATTTCATAAACTGTGAAATTTTTAAAGGAGGAATCCATTTCATAATCATCTATACAGCACTGAATGCCTAATATAGTATAATAATACAAATAAGAATAAGAACTATAATAACATCATGTGTTAAAGACTGAGGAGTAGAAGAATGATCAGGGCATTTCAATCAAGAAAATTCTGGTCCTGTGTGTACCGGTCATAATTCATCCACCTCTTAAAGGATGTTAATACCTTTCTGCATGACTACTATGAGGATTCAGTGAAATAAGTTATGTAAGGTATGTAAAAATATTGGAAAATGTTTATCAATAACGTAAATATAGAAATTAATAAATACCTAATGAACTAATTATATCATCATTACCATTTGAAAGAAATCATTAAACTTATAAAATCAGCATTCTAACATCTAAAGTTTTTAAATTTGCCTTTTGTGAACTGCTCTTAATCTTGTCTGGGGACTGTTAAGCATGTTTTTATAGCTTTGCTTAAATTAGCATTTGTTAAGCATTATAGCCAACATATCTTGAAGAACACAAAAATGGTATTAACTGGAAAAATTTTGTCCTTTAAATGTGTCACCTAGTGAAAAGAGAATGATTGAATTCTTCATGTACAATTTGTCCATGTAAATTTCCACAGTAGTATATAAGGACATAGTATTCATTGTAATTTTTCTGTTTTTTCTTTTCTTTTGCCATTTTAATAAGTGTTGGTGCAAATCATGGATGTCAAGGATAGAGAAGGAAATGGAATGTGTTGACTTCTTAAAATCATTCCTTTCTTTACTCATTCATTCGGATCATATACAGCAAGCATTTATTCTCTTCCAGGCTCTGTACTAAACCTTCTACATGTATTATCTTATGGAATCCTCCTAAATAAGTGTATAAAATAAGGATTATTGATATTTCAATTATCTACAAAATATGAAAAAAATTTGATGAGTTTAAGTAATTTGCCAAAGACCATAGTAGGGAATTGACAGACTCAGGGCTAAAATTGAGATCACATGCCTCTAGAAAGCATACTCTTAAACATTATGCTAGGCTACCCCAAGCCAAAGACATTTGGGGAAACAGAATAAGTGGGCTATTTGTAAAAGGTATATGTATTAAGGTAAGAAAGAAAGCTAAGGGGCGCCTGGGTGGCTCAGTGGGTTAAGCCTCTGCCTTCAGCTCAGGCCATGATCTCAGGGTCCTGAGATCGAGCCCCACATGGGGCTCTCTGCTCAGCAGGGAGCCTGCTTCTACCTCTCTCTCTGTCTGCCTCTCTGTCGACTTGGGATCCCTCTCTCTGTCAAATAAATAAATAAAATCTTAAAAAAAAAGAAAGAAAGCTAAATATTATTCAGAGTATTTGGCCCTGGATAACCTGAAAGATATGTGTTACTGAGGTGAATTCATATCATCCAAGATAAAGGTTTACTTTAGGGCATTTCTCAAGATATGATCAAGGCAACTATTACGGTTACACTCTACCTTCATTTTACCCTAAATACCTGAATTAAAAAATTTTTAAATCGAGTTTTTATACTATTTACTAGATTAATATTATTCTATTATATATCAATAGATATATATAATAGATGAAAGTCCTATGGAGACTTTGTACATGGAGTTAATTGTATAAATTCACTATTAACCCTAATGTACAGATACACCCTAAAACCACAGAATCAAGGTCCTTAGGTGAAAATTTTAAGCAGTACAAACCCCAGGAATGTGGATTTCTTCATTTTTCTTCATTTGAACTTTTACATTAATGACTTGAGATTTCTGGATTATACAGATGCATACCATTCTGCCACTGAGAAAAGAGAAATATATGTTTTTCTCTCTGACAAAAACATGATATGAACCTGCATAATATGGATTGTCTTAGAAAGCAATGTGTTACACAAACACATTCTAATTATTTTCAGAAAAGAATGCCTTAAGATTCTAAAACTGAAATCATTTTTATGGCAGAAATCTCCCAATATTTATTTGACTTACCTTTAACAATTTGATGCTGCAGGTCAAATCTCTCAGCTACCAAGGAAGTACATTTAGCAATTAATTTAACTCCAAGAGATTGCCAGGAAGTTGCTCTATTATGAATTTTTTTTATGGCTATGGTGAGTGATTAGTAACACCTGTTCCAAAAAATTTCCAGCCATGATTAATAGTGTAGAACATTGAACCGTGGCTATAGCTTTATTTCTGTGTTAAGAGTAAAGTCAAATCTGCTTCCTAAGGAAAATTTGGACCTAACTCCTAGGCATTCCTCTGAACCAAGCTGGTCAAATAACCAAATGTGTTAGGTAATCTCATCTTTCCATATTCTAGGGTGACTGGAAATATATGGAATTGCTCACAGTCAGAAACCTAACCTGTCTGTATCCCAGGACCCTACTGGAGGCTTTTACCTCAAACTGCCATCCATCTCTTACTTCAAGCCCAATTCAAATAATTAACATTCGTGGAAGATTATCTGAAAGATACTCAGTCTAATTTCACTGAGTATTCAAATTATCTTCTAGCTTCTTGGATCAAGACAGTATGAGAGCTCTGCGTAGCCGGATGGCATTATTTCATTACTTCATTGAGTTGTTCTTACTGAATTGCCAGTGGTTATGATGACAACAGTCTGTGTTGCAGGACGTTAGAATACACAGGTCCTTTATCCAAGGGATGTTATTGAGTCTGGTGTTCCTTGATTCGGTTTGGATTACTAGGAAAAAAATGTACTAGAAAACCCAGAGTTGACCACCCAGGCAACAATGGTCATGAATGTGGACCTCATAATTCACACATTGTATACAGGCATTTTTTCTACTTTCCTGCTGTCATTCTCCTTTTGGCCTGATTTTTTCAGCCTTTAATTTTTGATATGCTGTATTTTATATAATCATAAAAGTGTCTTCATTTAATAATATTATTTATTAAATAACCATAGATACTGAAAAGAGTATAGCTTGGTGATTTTTACTAAATGAATACACATATTTGTCAACCACCTAGATGAAGAAATACATTATCAGCACCCAGAAACCATCGCTTGAGCTTCATCTCAGGCCCTAATCCCCATCTTAGTTTTCTCAGGTTTTAAACTTTACCTATAGAGAATCGTATATATATAATATGTATTCTTTCATGTCTGGCTTTTATCCCCTTTATTTTGCACACTTGAGAGGTTCATCCATGTTGTTTCTTTGTGTGTGGTGGTATGTGTATTTTCACCGATCTAAAGTATCCCAGTGTATGACTATACTACAGTTTACTTAACCATTCTATGGTTGATTGACATTTTGGGTGTTTTCAGTTTGGTCCATTCTAATTATACTTCTATAAACATTCTAACATGTATGTTTCTATTGGACATATATATATATACACATATCTACAAATATATATATATATATATAATGCCTATGAAGACTGCTTAAAAATAATTTTTGGGAAGAATGAAGAGGGATATATGTGCAAAGGTACATACCATTTTGTGGAATGTGGATGAACTACTAAGTCAGACATCTGAACTGTTTTAATAAGGAAAGCAAAATGATCAGAAATAAAATTTTCAGCAAAATAATGTAGAAATTGGGTTGATTTGAATCTCCCTGATGGCTAGTGATGATGAACATTTTTTCATGTGTCTGATAGCCATTTGTATGTCTTCATTGGAGAAGTGTCTGTTCATATCTTCTGCCCATTTTTTGATATGATTATCTGTTTTGCATGTGTTGAGTTTGAGAAGTTCTTTATAGATCCTGGATATTAACCTTTTGTCTGTACTGTCATTTGCAA
>PISX010018711.1:0-39919 GCA_004024625.1 Mellivora capensis | reverse complement strand
TATAGATAAATGGAGGAATGTTAGCAAATTCAATGGATCCCAAGCTTGGATAACATATTCTTTTTATTAGGAATAGTGAGGAATAAGAGAGAATGGGAATAATGGTAGGGCTGGAGAAATAGGTTTGGCTTGAGAAAAGCAGGAGTTATGCTTTTTCTACTTAGAATCAGGTGAGATTTTCGAAAACTTTATAAAGGGAATGGAAGTGTCAGGCATTATAGAATAGATAAAATGGAAACAGCAAAAGTTTAAGAATAGAGAGAAAATCTTTTTGTTTGTTTGCTTGAAATATTCATCTTGTAGCAGTGTATCTACGCATTGGGCAACAATGGGACATGATTATGACATGGTTAAGACAATAAAAGCCTTAAAAGAGAAGAAAACTGGCATTTTAGAAAGAAATATTTGAGGCATAAGGTGCTAAGTATATGAAGAGTTACTTGTTAAAATAAACAAAAACAAATAGACATAAAAATAAAAATACTCGTGGTGATGTATTAGATACAGTACTTGAAAGAAAGTGTGGATAACATATTATTGAGCTGAATGATTAGCAGAATGGCTTGAAAGTAGTGGACTTCAGTTATTTAGTAGAGAAAACGTGTTATGAATGGAGTAAGATGGGGTGACTCAGGAAAAAGAGGGTGATGAATGCAGTTAGAAAGCTACTTCAGGGGGTGCCTGGGTGGCTCAGTGGGTTAAAGCCTCTGCCTTCAGCTCAGGTCATGGTCCCAGGGTCCTGGGATCGAGCCCCGCATCGGGCTCTCTGCTCAGCAGGGAGCCCGCTTCTTTCTCTCTCTCTGCCTGCCTCTCTGCCTACTTGTGATCTCTGTCTGTCAAATAAATAAATAAAATCTTTAAAAATAAATAAATAAATAAATAAATAAAATCTTAAAAAAAATAAAAGAAAGCTACTTCAGTTTGAGGTGATAAGGGATTATTTACCTGGTCACTGAATGGAGAGAAAAGCTGTCATGTTAATGAGGCATAATGAGCATTCACTAGTGACAAGCATAAACAACCCTGTGCATGACCTCTACTTCCTTTTGCCTTGAGTGGACTTACTTCATTAATTCCTTTGAAATATGTAAGATGATTTTTTATATATTTATTTACTTACTAAATTATTCCCCCCAAAAGATTTAATGTGGATTGCATCATCAAATGTGCAAATATATAAAACAAAGTAGATACAAATAAAAAATGGTTAGCAAATCAAATAATATCGGGAATGGGGCTAATTTGGAAATTTGTACCTCACTGTCTCCTAATTATGTGCTGGTGGTTAGCCAATGTGATTATACTCTTCTAGCAAATTCCCAAAAGGAAGAAACAATCTCATAACTCTTTTACTTCTTTCACTTAGATTTTTTGAGATTAACTCCATCTACAACTTCAGTCTGCTTTTGTGCACTTTAAATAGTATTTTTACAATTTTTATCCAATGTGTATAATTAATATCTTTTTAAAAAGATTTTATTTATTTATTTGACAGAGACAGAGAAAGAATGAGCACAAGCAGGGGCAACTGTAGGCAGAGGGAGAGGCAGAAGCAGGCTCCCGTGAAGCAGGGAGCCCAGTGAGGGGCTCAAAGCTAGAACCCTGAGATCATGACCTGAGGTGAAGGCAGATGCTCAATGGACTGAACCACCCAGGTGCCCCCTCCAATATGTATAATTGATACTTGAAAGCATTTAATGTGACCATATCACTCCTCTGCCATGGCTAGAAGTCTCTCAGTGTTATCTTTCTCATCATCACCATTACAAGTAGAGCTGTGCTTTCTATTAAATCAATGTTTTGTTTGTTTGTTGTTGCTTTTGTTTTCTGAAAATATATTTTTACAACCATGCATAATTTGGCACCAACTGTTGCTTTGATGTTAATGATATCCAAGTATCTCTCTTTAATTATGACAGCATTTCGTGCATTTTTGTTATTTATGACATATAGTGTCATCTTATTGCCTGTTAGTTTTTTCATGATACATTAGTGAAATATTTCAGGAAATGGGTTCATGAAAACTGGCAACTTTTCAGTCTTTATTATTCTACTATTTCTATTCAAATCTGTCCACTTTTTAAAGAATCACTTAATGAACATATAACTTGGAATATTTTCCTCCTTTGCTTTTGCTCTGTTTTCTAATGTCTTTCCAAATTATTTATTCACAGAGTTAAGTTGCATTTTTCTTTCAAAGAATGTTTTCAAGAAATGAACTATCTCAAGTGACTCTCCCATCACTTTATTTTCTTCAAAATATTTCAAGTGAACAGATGATGATTTTCAGAGAATTTCAAAATAAATTAATATTTATTTCCAAATCGCAATGTTTTCGAAATAATATCACTGATACAAATTTTTCTGCTTATTTTTGACTAATTTTAAAATAGGAACCTTGTATTTCAGCCAATTCTTTTCTACAAAATTATCTCTTTGGGAGGTACACAATTCTTCATGAGTCACAAAAAGTTAAATCCGTCATATATCCAAGTATCAAAATTATGAGGTAAATTGAATTTCAGTATTTTAAGGTTGGTATGATGTAGCATTTTCTGTATGTGATTTTAAAGTATGTGCAGTTTTATAGTATAGTAGAAGTTCATAATAAAAATTCAACTATTTTTGACAAACAGTAAGATACTTTGGTTTAAATATTTCTATTGATTCACATCCATGAGGAAAATGAAAACCATACACATATTTCAACAGAAGATATTTAATACATGGGGTGCCTGGGGGGCTCAGTGGGTTAAATCTTCTGCCTTCTGCTCAGGTCATGGTCAGGGTCCTGGGGTGACCCTCGCATTGGGCACTCTGCTTCCCCCCCTTTCTCTGCCTGACCCTCTGCCCACTTTGATCTCTGTCTGTCAAATAAATACATAAAATAATTAAAAAAAGAAGGTATTTAATATAAAGAGTTTGTTAAAAATATGTTGGAAGCCTACATGAGCAGAAAGACAAAACTATTTAAATAACCCAGAAATAACAGCTACTGAAAAACAGGTCTGGGAAAACAACAACAACAACAAAAAGAATTTATACCACCACCAACAACAAAAAGAATTTACATTGTCAGATCCTAGAATCCCAGAGAAAGGGAACCACTGACCTGGAACTTAGATCCTGGAGAAGGAAATGTAATTTGTCTATGGCTGGTCCCACTAAGGAAGAATGATGAGACTCATTCTAAGTGTCAAAGGAGCTTGAGGAGAACTGCCTACATGGGTTGGAGAAAAAAGCTACTATTAAGCAATAATATCTGGGACATCAAACAGAGAAGGATGTCCTTCTCCTCTCCTCCTGCATCCCAATCTCCTTCTATACTTTCTATTTGGAGCTCAGAGAACATTAATAAATAATCAATACACTGTTTTGGTTACTCAGCATTGGAATACGTCATTCTACAACTGTGTTGAACTGACATGACAAATATAAACAATATGCTTCTGCCTAACAAAATAACAATTCTCCTTCATATAAATTAAGTCTCTCTCACCTTCTCCACAAGAAGGTAGAGGCAAATTCCCTGTAGTTGTGATATCCCTGTCAGCCTCTGTCACAGTATGCATGTTTTCTCTCTTCTTGTTTAGTTACAATCACACCTAAATATTGTGCAACCCTAAAGGCGGTATTTTTTTAAAAGATTTTATTAATTAATTTATTTGACAGAGAGGGAGAGAGCACAAGTAGGAGGAGCAATAGGCAGAGGGAGAGGGAGAAGCAGGCTCCTTGCTGAGCAGGGAGCCTGCCGCGGGGCTTGATCCCTGGATCCTGGGATCATGTCCTGAGATAAAGACAGACACTTAACCGACTGAGCCACCCAATCA
This sequence comes from Mellivora capensis, assembly GCA_004024625.1. Lineage (NCBI taxonomy): Eukaryota > Metazoa > Chordata > Mammalia > Carnivora > Mustelidae > Mellivora > Mellivora capensis. Next base: position 36,089 of record PISX010018711.1, on the reverse strand, counting down.
CTCCCCTCTTTTTAAAAAAAATGTTTTTCTAAAGGCAGCGTTGTAAAATTAAACAACAATCTTTTCATAAACTAGTAAGATAAATGGTAGAAGGAAAGAAAAAGTATTAGCATTAAGAAACAAAAGATCAATAATTGGCCCAACATTATTTTTAGATAAATACAATGAGATATAGCCATAAAAGATCATGAGTGAAACACTGAATGACTGAAGGTAAGAAAGTTGTAGTTCCAAATTAAGAACTTGTGTCTTATTTTTGAGAATATTTTCTAATTAGTTTTTAATTTGATGAAAACTTTGCACTATTATAAAATAAAAACACATTTTACTCTCTGAAATCCATGCTGTTATTATTTTATTATTTCTTACTAGCCTGTATTTACCACTGCAGAAAGTTGGAGGAGATACACGTAATCTCCCTCTCCTTCGTAAACATGCTATGCTTTTGATGAATAACACCACGTTTTTCTATCTCAGTATTAAACTCTTGGAAGTAGCCACAAAGATGTTCTTTTTTACACCCGCCACTTAATTTACCATAAAAATGTTTCCCTGTTTCCTGTTATTTTTATTTAATATTCTATATAAACTAGCAATGATTGCTATATGTCATAGCCTCCAATAATACATTTAGGAAATTTTCATATACACTCAGCAACATGAATATAATAATGATATAACAGAATACTAAAGATCAAAATATGTAGACTAAAATCACAATAATGTCCCTGTTTTAATTTTATGGACTTCTACGTAATATAATGATATGAGAAGTTACTTACTTAATCTACTAATGGTGACTTATGCTGCATAGTCATACAAATTTATCTTACGGGTATGGTCCTTTCAGTTTTCTTCCCTCAACAGATAAATAGAAAAAAAAAAATCACACTTTTGAACTCAGTTTAATTTCAAACCACACAACCATGAACTCTTCAATCCCAGGAAGTGATGATCACAAAGGGAGCTCATCCTTTCAACACAGAGTTGAAGAATTATTTTGCTTTGTGCAATTCTACTGGATACATTGTGACAGATCTTCAATTTCCATTTATTTTCTAATCAGAAAGAGTCATTTCCTTGGCACTGGCACTGGTCTGAGTAGTTCCAGAGGAAAAAAACAGAATCAGCAGGGGCAAAGTGTATATTTGAAATTTCATTCTTTATTTTGTTGAAAATTAAAATTAAAGTTTATTTATTTATCTATTAGCAGATTCAAAGCCATCTATATATACATATAAAAGTTCAGTGGCTACTATAAGGTTGTTGGTAGGCTTTGAAGCTTTTTAGGTGCTGCTAGCTATATTCATGAGCAAGACTGGAGGTTTGCTGTTATACACTGAGTGAGAAAGGGAAGGAGAAGAATTAAAAATTCTAAGTAGAAATAAAAAAGTGGATAGAAAGTAAAAAAGAAAAAAAATATAAGAAGTAAAGAAAAACTTTTATCTAGTTAAAAGTAACTTTTATTTTAAATTCAGGATGTCAGAAAGAGTTCATGCTTGAGATTATTCCACATCTCAGAATATTTTATCTTTTTTTTTTTTTCCATATTGTGAGACTTTCACCTGGAAGAATATTGGCATTGGTAACCACTCTTATTCATGTTTTTCTTTTCCCCTTTCATCTTTTCTTATGATGACAGTAACACTGGTTGTGTTTTACTAAGTATATGCAAAGCAAATTATAGGATTATTTCACATAAGCGTCACAATACTGTGAGATAATTACTATTATAAACTTCATTTATTTGTTTGATTAATTTATTTCTTGAGAGAGAGGGAGAGCAGGGGAAGGGGCAGAGGGAGAGAGAGAGAGAATCCTCAATTAGACTCCCCACTGAGTGGGCAGCCTGATCCAGGGCTCTAACCTAGGACCCTGAAACCATGACCTGAGCTTGAAACCAAGAGTTGGTCGCTCAACTGACTGAGCCACCCAGGTGTCACATAAATTTCATTTTAGATATCTGAGGATTAATGATGTCCACTAACTAATCCAAAATTAGATGTGTCTTTAGCCCCAAATGTGCCTTTGAGTTAGAAAAATACGTTCCCTCTGAGCTGCCCCAGCCCCTTCCGTAAGCTGTGGGTTAGGAAGTAGAGCTTGGGCTCGCTGTGACTTGATTCCTTGACTGGAGACACTGGTACAGGGAATACGCTGAGCAACTCTGTATGGCAGGTATCCCAGCCAACAACCTGTTATTGGGAGAACTGAAATTCAATGACTCCAAAGCTTGTGTTTGTTACTACTCCATTCTTCAGATTTTCAACTAACTCTTGCCAATACTTCAAATCTCAAATGGGTTGTCTCCCTTCCTCCAGTTTCTTTCCCTCAGTGACCCCTTCTGAATTGCATATCTGTCCCACGAGCTTCCATCATATCTAATTGATATTTCCTACATAAAGTTATCAGGGTGACTATGACTATGAACATGTATATTCTTCTCAGTTTCTGTGAGCATTTCTATTGTCTCAAAACACAGCATAGAGACAGTCACACTTTAAACTTTTGATAAATATGGGGAGCCTGGGTGGCTCAGTGGGTTAAAGCCTCTGCCTTCAGCTTGGGTCATGATCCCAGGGTCCTGGGATCGAGCCCCACATCGGGGTCTCTGCTCAGCAGGGAGCCTGCTTCCCCCTCTCTCTCTGCCTGCCTCTCTGCCTACTTGTTTTCTCTGTCAAATAAATAAATAAAATCTTTAAAAAAATAAACTTTTGATAAATATATGTTGCATGAAAGGAGTTGCATCACCCCTTTGGAAATCTGCAAATATATGTCAGGAGCTCCCAGAGCCAGGATATGAATCTGAGTCTGAATGTGTCAAATAACATTAAAAAATAGAGCCATACAAAAGGACAATTCTTGTACCAGTCTATCCCAGTTGAATATATGATGGAGAACTGACAGGAGCTTGACGAGCCTGTGAAGCAGAATTGGAGGCCCTAAGTTCCCTCTTCTCTCTCACTGTCCTCTCTTTAAATCTTTCTTATGCTCCGTTTCAACTTGTTTGTGTTTTACATTTCATTGAAACCAGGGGATATGTTTTTATATAAATGAGGCTCAAGTACATATTGACTTTAATATATAAAAACTTTAGACTGTAAACAACCCAAAATGCCCTCAAGCCTGCATCTATTTTGCTCTTTTATATGACATTTAAAAGAAAGATAAGAAAATGGAGTGTCAATTTTTTTAAGTCACTGCTCAGTTGACATTTCTAAATAGCACAGGATTATAACAATATTAGATATAACTTGACTAATCATCTTACATTTGACTTCAGTTTGAGCATATTACTAATCACATATGATCAAATACTATCACTTTATCAGTTTTAAAATACCACTCAATAATAACATTTCCATGAGAAATTAAATGTTCTATACCCCTGCTTGCTTATGCTTACTTATGCTATGTAAATATATATACATATATGTGTGTATATATATATATATATATATATATATATATATACACATTTTGGGGCCTGTTATTTCAGAAGTCAAGCTATTATACTTTAAGTGGCCAACATGTATGGAAATATGGGTAATGATATGTTTTGTTTGGAGTATTTAAATATGTTTGATTCCCATTCTGTGTGTGAATTAACCAAAAAGTTTAAAAAAAATCCACCAAAATTTCCGTGTCTCATGGGTATTCTAACCTTGGAAATATTTAGTGGGTGTGCTTCCCACATAATTAGAAAGGGATCTAAAGTCCTGGTGGAATTATACATAGAGCTGGGGCTTTAAAACCAACACAGAGAAATGTGTGCTATACCCTAATTTCTAAGTCTTTACCTTTTAACTGGCTTCTTCCCAGCAATGTATGGGTAAATGGTGTATATATATATATATATATATATATATATATATTTTTTTTTTTTTTTTTACAATGAGTAAACTCTTTGTGCACCTCTACAACTGCAAAAAAGTATGAATAACAATTATCCAATAATTAGCAAAAATCAAACTAATAGCATAAAAACTGATAGCACAGTACACACATTTATATAACTCTTACACTGGCATATGCTTACCACACACTAAGCGCTATTTAGATGCCTTATACACTTTAATTCTCATATCAATCCTATAAAGTAAATTCAATTATTACCCCTATTTTGCACATGAGAAGACTGAGCCACAAAGCGGTATGACTTGCCTAGGGTCACACAATAGGCAGTTGTCTGGATTCACACCCAGGCAGTCTGGCCACAGAATCTGTGGCCTTGTATTCTATTCTACCTGCCTGGCTTTGTACCCAAACAAGGTAATACAAGTAGAAGAGGAGGATTTAGAAGTACCCGGGAGGATGTTACATACCCATCTGAGCAATTTCATCAGCGCAGGAACAAAATGATAAGGATTGCTGAACATATGTAGCCAATTTCTTGTGGCTGAAGCCAGTTCAAGGGTGTGACGTCCATGCAGTGGGCTACGGTTGAGACTAACCTGATCGGCCAGGTTTGCCAGGTGTTTCATTTACGTGGCATATGGGGCTGCTCTCAGGAGGAGAGGGAGCACCTGCCTTTATGGGAGTAGTTTCCAGCACAGAACTGGAGCCAGCATGCCTGGGTTTGAAGCCCGACTCTTCCTTTTTTTTTTTTTTTTGTTAGTTGCGTGACCTTGAGCAAGTCATGGAATCTTTCTCAGTGTCCTCATCTGTGAAAAGAGGTTAGAAAAGTACTTCATTTTTAGAATTGTAATAATCAAATGGGTGAATGTTAATCAAGTATTTAGAAAGAACCACGCTTGGCTCAAATCAAGTGCTTTATAAACATTTTTAATTAAAGATTAATTTAGTGGGATCAACCTTGACTCATAAAAGAGTATCATGCTTGGAAGAAGAAATGATTGTCGTGGCATGTGGTTTGTTGTTGGTGTTAATGTAGAGCATGAAATCAGCCATAATACCTGGCTTGCTATCATGTAACATAGGCTCCTGGGGGTGAGGGAAGGTTTAGGGGAAGGGTGTAGGCCTTTGGATGCCTGACCATTCTGCAGTGGGAATGTCGCAGAGCTTTGCCTTCCTGGAAGCTTCCTTAGCCCACGCAGCCACCTGTGATCTAAGAGGGGCATGCTTTGTCCCTTAGGCTATGTTTAGGTGACCTCCTAGAGCATGCAGATTAGAATATTTTATCTTTCTGATAAACAGATCTTCTGAGTTTCAGTAAGACCCCTTGTCACACATCAGGTGCTTGAGAAACAGTGATAAAGATTTGTGATTACCCTGAAGAGCAAAGGGCCTTTGTCTCTGAACGTCGACCTCCTGGTGTTCTCCTCTCTTGCACCGCAAAGTCTGGAGCAATCTTTCATCAGTCAGCACAGGGTTTGCTGGCCATTCCCAGCGGTTCGTCACACATATCCTTCTCCACCTACTTCATGAACTCCTATGTCGTTACTGGGGAAAATGTTATGTGCCATTTAAACCCACCAGTGGTTTACCAAAACACTGGTAGAATTGGGGTGAGGGGTGAAGGTAGCTTTATAAACTATACAAGGAAAGATAAATAATCATGGCTTCTGGCCTCAACATACCATGTGTCTCTTGCATGCTGAGGCGTAGAGCCCTGGGGAAGGGCGTGGGTGGAACTGAGGGAAGTGTTGGTGCCCTGAGAGCCAGAACTGTGTGAGTCATAGAGCTGTGGCAGCCCCATCATCCCGGGGGCAACAGCGCATGTGTAAAACAAGGCTCTCCCCGGACCATGGGGACGGTCAGCACCTCTGTGGAAGCAGTAGGGTTGTAGCCCAAGGACCACTTGAGAGTGGGTCCTGGGATCCTCATGCCTCTTGTAAGAGATCTAGTGGAGAAACCCCAACGTTCTTCAGCACCAACACTGCTGTATACACTCAGGAAGGTACTAAGTAAATAGAGATTAAAAGCAGGGTTCCTCCTTTAGTAGCTTTCAGCCGCATGGGTACGTGGGTATCGGGTTATGCAGTATTTTCATCTAAGATAATCGTCACCACACTCCTTCCCATGAGGTGTGTGTAAGCAGCAATCATATCCTTGTTTAAGTTTCTTATTAAAAACTAATTTCAAACTTAATTTGAGGGTTGTCACCCACGTACTGGATGCTGATATATTGAAGACCTACTTTTGTAATTCACTTTTTCTGATTTTCTAGAATTTATTTCAGTGTATTCCCTGAACTTTAAGCAGGAAAACATTTGAAGAGAGTTGTGTGGGGGAGGGGGGGATTTCTAAGCTCAGAGGGATGAAAAAAGGAAGTGAAGAAGAGATAATAAAATGGATGAGCTTTATTCCAAAGATTTTAGAAGGTGAAAACAAATGGTTCATGAAAATACAGCTCCAGAAAATAATCACTGGATGTTATTTGAAAAGTATACCCTTTGATCCCTGGATCTTTGGAGTAGAAGCTACTACGCTGTGATAAATATTCTTTATGTGTCCTTATTTATGGGTAAGTGTTTTTATGTGTGTGCTCACTTAACACTTTCTCTCATATATTAAGTTTGATGGTTTGATGACACTCATAGTCTCAACTAAAATGATAGTGGATGTTTTCTAGGTTTGAAAGAATTCCTTGTCTTCCTATTTCTTGTTATTTTAAGGACCTGTGTGGCTGATGTATTAGTATTCATTAATCATTTTAAATACATTTCACTTGATATTTTTTCTGGATGACCAAAGAATTTGAAAAGCAAAGAACATTTGATGAAAAAAATGAAACAAAACAGAAACATCATCCGTGATTCCACCATTCCCAGGCAAAAAAATTTTCTATTTTGACATTTTCCTCCTGCTTATTGGTTTTTGGATGACAAACAATAGTACAGGTCTCTCATTTAAAAACAAATAAAATATGATGAAGACAATTGGAATTCAGGTACTAGGATTTGAGGCCAAAAGGCTGGCAGTGAGAGCTGCAAATCTGAATCCTGGGTCATAAATGTAACAGAGAAATACATTAAGCAAACTGAAAACATTGAGCAATCAGAGGGCTGCCAGATCAGGATGGTTGGGGGCTGTTGGTTTGAAAGTTACTCCTCCTGCTAGTTTATCATCTACACTTCAGTGATCTTTATGGAAATGACTAATAAGCCAGCCTGGTACAAATAAGTCCACTGAGGTAGTTCTTAATACCCATTCTTATCAAATTGAATCACCATGGAACTAATCTTCTGCAAATTATTTCAGAGAGTTGACATTTTATGTGCACATTAAAGCTTCCTGGAAAGGCCCCATCAATCTGGATAGGGGCACGGCTGATTCCTGTCAGGTTTCAAGTTGGTATTTATTAAGCAAAGTCTGTGTATATCCTTTAGCACGGAGTGAAACATGGCCATCCCTAACTGACCCAAGGTAGAAGCAGTAGGAGAAAAGAGAGCCACTGGGAAAGAAGAGAAAATACAATTGTGTTTCAAAGAACACATAAGTATATTTAATAACAGTTTCCCAGCATTTTAACTTCAGATACGCGTGCCAACATGGTTTAAAGGATTCAACTGTCAGTAGTGACTGATTGGCTTCGTAACTACTTACTTCAATTAATTACAACTTCTAAAAGCCAGTGGAAGAAATAATTACTGTGTGAACACTAGTACTGAAGCAGAAGCTCTCTAGGTATGTCTGAACATGTAATAAATTTATCTAACACCTTTTTTGAGATTTAAATAACTAACACATTTTTGATGATGTACCATGTCAGAGGTATTATCTGAGGCACTGTGGTGAAACAAAAAGATGTATAAGACACAGGCAATTCATTCAATACTGGAACTTCACAGAAGATAATAGGGTAAAGGCAGAGTTTATGGGATGGCATACTGGGTGTCAAAACAGAGGTGGAGACACTTTTTAGCATATTATTATTATACACAATCAGATCAGTCTGTGTCTTGTATAGTTTATTTGCTTATAGCTTTATAAATTAAAGATACTATCCTATGCATTTCCTATCTCTTTCCCTTTCTGAATCTTCAAAACAATCCTGAGATATAAGTGAGTTACTGCTGTTACACCTGTTATTCAGGAAGATACTGAGGTTCACAAAAGATGCATACCTCTAGTTATGTGAAATGTAGCTTTGACTCATTGTATTATAACTTCTGGACCAAAATTCTTACCACCATCCTATGTTGTTGCCCATGTAATATCATGTGCCTGGAATACTGGAGAATTATCAATTTTAAACAGTAAAGGTATTCAAAGAACCCTTTACTAGCTGATGAGATGAAATTTTTTTCTCATTTTACATTACATTTCATATTATATAGTAAATGTAGTAATTTCCTGAACCTAATGTTTATATTAATATATCCAAACTAACACTGCGTACATATAGTATTAATTCCTACTTCCCTCCCATTTCAGGATTACTAAGCTAACTATGATCTCCGTATCATTAAATTCTAAAGATATTTTCATTCTCACTTGAGACAACACTGACTACATTCACCAATTCCCTTCCTTTCCGCAATACTCTCTTTCCCTGGATTTTCCTACTTCTTAGATCACATGGGTCTCACTTTGTCTTTTCTTCTCAAATGCCTGGGTTCCTCAAGTGAGTTCTATACAGTTTCCCCCTAATATTCCTCTCCTGGGAAACTCATCATTACTCACAGCTTTAAGTATGAACTATGTACAGATAACTTTCAAATTTAAATCTCCATCAAGGCTCACCTCTGTACACCCATACCTATATATTTGTTTAATTCTCTGATAGTTCCTCTTGGATGTTTGAGGGATGCTTCAACTCAATACTTCTAAAATTAAATTCATCAACTTCCCCCCCTTTTTTTTTAAAGAATTTTATTTATTTATTTGACAGAGAGAGATCACAGTAGACAGAGAGGCAGGCAGAGAGAGAGAGGGAAGCAGGCTCCCTGCCGAGCAGAAAGCCCGATGCAGGACTCGATCCCAGGACCTTGAGATCACGACCTGAGCTGAAGGCAGCGGCTTAATCCACCGAGCCACCCAGGCGTCCTACTTCCCCCTTTTCTTCCCAATCATGCTGGCCCAGAGTTCTATATTTCAGACAATTGCAACACCATTTAGCTAACTGTAAAAACAAGAAGCTTAGAAACATCCCTCACCATTCTCCTATGCCCCTCATTCAATCCATCACTAAATCTCTCTCTCTCTCTTTTTTTTTTTTTTTTACTAAATATGCTTTAAATATTTTACTGTCTCTCTACATCCATCATAACCACATAGTTCATACCTGAACTGCTGCAAAGGTTTTCTAACTTCCAAATTTTTGACTTGTCCCACCACCTTCCCCTAATATGTCCTCTAGAATGAACTAGAGGTATCTTTTTTAGAATGAAATTACTATTGTATGATTATTGGTGAAACTTGCCTTCCTGATTAAAACCTTCAATGACTTTCTTAGGACAGAAAACAAAAATCCTTAATATTGACATGCGGGGCATGTCATGGTCAGTCTCTCACTTTCCTTTCTCTCCTCCTTTCCATCACTGTCTTCAACTTCCATTTCAGTCACAATGGACTTCCTTCTTTTTCTCCTATGCATCGTGATACTTCCTACTACAGAGCAGAGCAGAGCAGAGCAGAGACATTCTCCTCCCTCATGAATTGCTCCCCCTTTTCTTTGTCTGATTCTTCTTAGTCATCCTTGCAATCTCAACTTACTTGTCAGTTCTTTAAGGAAGACATCACCAAATTCTGTAGCCTTATGGTTGTGTAAAGCCGTGTACCTTTCAATTTCAGTGTACTTTCTTTATCTAGCATCTTGCTCACATTATATCAGTAATGCCTAATATAGTTCTTAGACAATGATAGGTATCTAGTAGTGCTGTTGCTTTTTTTTTTTTGAATGAATGTATGGATAATACATGCACTCACATATGACCAAATCTAGTGTCCTAACCAATGCACCTATAGTCTCCATTCTATAAAATTAATTTATATGTTTGTGCCATATATGTTTTATATTTTTATGTTTGATTTAGGCTTTGATTTGGTAGAGTTTATGCCTAAAGTTATTATTATTTTTCTGTATTGTATTTACTATCCTCCGGTAAGCCTTTTTTCTAGGTTCTGATATTTTTGCCTTTGACTGGAAGTCATTAGTGTCAACTGATGGTGGAAAAAATGTACATTTTTCTTGTGTAAGATTAGTTTCACTGAAACTCAACAATTTTGGTTTTTCGCTTTAACCAGGTTATTTAGAAAATGAAAATGATTAGGAAAAGTTTCATAAAGAAAAAAAACAAAAACAAAAAACAAACCTGACTTTTTTCCCTGATATAATATGGTACACATCATAATATTGTCATACTAATATTAATTGCCATATGAATTTTTTATAACTGTGTAGGGACAAAATGAAGACCATCATGATATTTAACATAAATAATTATTTCAGAGTCTTTGATTAACTCAGTTTCTAAGAAAGCAATTTTGAATAAAAGGGTGAATGACAGCGGTCAAGCACATATGATAAAAACAGATAGATACAAACAGATAAAGATACAAATGTGTAGTCTAAAAGATATTTGAGAAAATAGAAAGCATATTACATTTCAGAAATTTGTTGTATCCAAATATTTAACCACTCTATTACCTTATCTTTAAATCCAAAAGTTATGTGCTTGCTAAAAAAAAAGAAATAATCTGTTTTAGGAGTGGTAGATCCATTATTTGTACTGGGTGATTTTTTTTTTTTTAAATAGTCAAATACACATCTTTACAACTGTAATCATTGTTTCATATGTTTTGTCACTGTTTTGTGTTTGGAAATATTTTATTCTTGTTTTACTTATGATACTGATTTCAAGTATCCAAAAATGCCCCACACATGATCATTTTGACAGAAAATAAATACTTGCCTTTTCTTTTATTAAAAAAAATCCAAGAACCTATAAAGGATTTAACAGAAGTTGCATCTAACTAAACAAATGCCTTATAACCAGGCAAATAAGCTTTGTTTGAGAAACTGCCTTTCCTGAATTCACAAATATACTCCATTTTAAGCCATTTTACCTGTTCAAATATTTCATTAAATCTTCAAACATGGCTCAAACTTTTTATGGAATTCCCCCATGCTACCTTCAAAATGGATTTAGCTATTCTGGCAAAGTAATTCCCAAACAAATGGATGGCCTTGCATTTGTTTCATGGACAGCTGAAAAAGGATGGCCTCCATAAAGCCATCTGGAAAGAGTACAAGTAAGAATATTTGACTTTACAGAAAACACCTTAGCTTAATACCTTTTCTGGAGAATCCTTATGTCAAGTTCATTAACAAAGACAAAGCTGCCAAGGTATTTTGGAACTTTGGTAGTTTAGACAATTTACAATCTCCAGCCCAATTTCTTTATATATGTATTTTTTAAATGTATCATTGAAAAAATATATTTGACTTTCTCTAATTTATTAGGATAATTAAGAAAAAACAATATAACAGTAGAAGCTGAAAAAAAGTTTTTCTTTTTTTGTATTAATTAACTACTATACACAAATAAAAGCTTGCAGTAAAATGATTGAGTATAACACAAGTAATGAGCACATTAAGTCTAAATTTTAGTCTTGGATGCTGTTATTCTAATTTCATTAGAGTCAATTTTAATCTAAGCCCCATGCATCTTAAAAGGAATTTGGTTGAGACATTATGTTCTGCTTGTTTAGATTTTAATAAAGGAAAATACTTTTCTAATTATAAATTATTTCAGCACATTTCTAAACAATTAATGTTTAACATGATTGTGGCTCCCATGAATTACTATATTCATTGATAATAAATAGAATATAAACTTGACTGTTGGCATTATTTTCACATACTCTTGAGAATATGAGCTAACAGGAAAAAAGACCAATGCTATGGGTGTATGAAGCAACTATTTAAACCAATAAGGAAATATGTCATCAATCTTATTCCCTAGAGGTTGTCCACACATCTTTTACACGGAATGTAATATCCCTATTTCTGCTTCCAGCCTATAAATATGATAGACCAGGGAAAACTTGCTTCCTAATCATACTTATACAGAAAATTTAAAAACATATGTGAAATATTTACTTATTTTTTGTATTCTAAAAAAAAAGTTTTTAGGTTTTAAATTTCATTCCAGTTAGTTAACATACAATGTTATATTAGTATCAGGTATACAATATAATAATTTAACATTTTCATATATCTTGTGTTCATCACAGCAAATGTCCTCCTTAATTCCCATCACCTGGTTAACCCATCCCCCACCAATGTTCCATCTAGTAATCATCAGTTTGTTCTCCATGGTTAAGAATCTGTTTCTTGGTTTGCCTCTCTCTCTTTTTTCCTATTTGCTCATTTGTTTTGTTTCTTAAATTCCACATATGAGTGAAATCATATGGTATTTCTCTTCCTCTGACTGACTGACTTCACTCAGTGTAATATTCTAGTTCCATCCACACTTTTTTTTTTTTTATTTGACAGAAACAGCGAGAGAAGGAATGCAAGAAGTGGGAGTGGGAGAGGGAGAAGCAAGCTTCCCGCTGAGCAGGGAGCCGGATGTGGGGCTTGATCACAGGACCCTGGTATCATGACTTGAGCCGAAGGCAGATGCTTAACGACTGAGCCACCTAGGCGCCCCGATGCACGTCTTTATAAATAGCAAGATTTCATTCTTTTTATGGCTGAATAATGTTCCATTATATAAATATATAAATATAAATACACACACATGTGTGTGTGTGTGTGTGTGTGTGTGTGTGTGTGTATATATATATATATATATATATATATATATATCTCCCACACCTTTATCCATTCATCAGTTGATGGACACTTGGGCTGTTTTGATAGCTTAGCTATTGTACATAATGCTGCTATCAACATTGGGGGGAAAATATCCCTAAGAAATAGTACTTTTGTGTTTGTGTAAATATCTAGTAGCTCAATTTCTGGATTATAGAATAGTTCTATTTTTAACTTTTTGAGGAACCTCCATACTATTCTCCAGATCAGCTGCACCAGTTTGCATTCCTACCAATAGTGCAAGAGTGTTCCCCTTTCTCCACATCCTTACCAAAACCTGTTATTTCTTGTGTGTTGATTTTAGCGGTTCTGATGGGTGTGAGGCGATATCTCATTGTATTTTTGATTTGTATTTCCCTGATGCTGAGTGATGTTGAACATCTTTCATGTGTCTGTTGGCCATCTGTATGTCTTATTTTGAAACATGTCTTTTCATGTCCTCTGCCCATTTTTAATTGGATTATTTGGTTTTTGGAGTATTGAGTGTATAAGTTCCTAATGTGTGTAAGTGTATAAGTTCCTAATGTATTTTGAATAATAACGCTTTATCAGATATGTCATTTGCATATCTTCTCCCATTCCGCAGGCTGCCAATCAGTTTTGCTGATTCTTTCCTTTGCTATGCAGAAGGTTTTTATTTTGATGAAGTACCAATAGTTTATTTTTACTTTTCACTTAAACTATTCCAAAAAGAAGAAGGAGAAGGAAAACTTCCAAGTTCATTTTATGAAGTAACATTACCTTGATACCAAAATCAGATATAGAATCCACTAGAAAAGAGAACTACAGACCAATATCCCCAGTGAACATGGATGCAAAAATTCTCAGTAAAATACCAGCAAACCAAATCCAACAATATATTAAAAGAACCATTCACCAGGATCAAGTGGGATTTATTCCTGGGTTGCAAGTGTGGCTCAATATTCACAAATCAGCTAACATGATACATCACATATGTAATCTGAAAACTATAAAACATTGATGAAAGAAATTGAAGAGGACACATAAAAAAAGGAGAGACTTTCGATGCTTATGGATTGGAAGAACAAATATTGTTAAAATGTCTATATTACCTAAATCAGTGTAGAGATTTAAAGCAATCCCTATTAAATACCAATAATATTTTTCACAGATCCTAAACAAACAATCCTAAAATTTGTATGGAAGAACAAAAGACCATGAGTAGCTGAAGCAACCTTGAGACAGAAAAACAAAGCTGGAGAAACTACAGTTCTGGACTTTATTTTATTTTATAACTTATATTACATTATATTACAAACTTATATTACAAAGCTCTGGATGGTACAAAAATAGTATGGTACTGGTACAAAAATAGACATAAAGCAATGGAAAAGACAGAAAACCCAAAAATGAATCCACAACTATATGGTCAATTAATCTTCAACAAAGCAGGAATGAATATCCAATGGGAAAAGCATAGTCTTCTCAACAAATGGTTTTGGGAAAACTTGACAGCAACATACAAAAGAATGAAACTGGACATCTTTATTGCATCATACAAAAAAATAAATTCAAAATGGATTGAAAGACCTAAATGTGAGAACTGACACCATAAAAATCCTTGAGGAGGGGCGCCTGGGTGGCTCAGTGGGTTAAAGCCTCTGCCTTCAGCTCAGGTCCTGATCCCAGGGTCCTGGGATGGAGCCCTGCATCGGGCTCTCTGTTCAGCAGGAAGCCTGCTTCCCCTCCTCTCTCTGCCTGCTTCTCTGCCTACTTGTGGTCTCTGTCTATCAAGTAAATAGATAGAATCTTTGAAAGAAAAAAAAAAAAAAATCCTAGAGGAGAACATAAGCAGTAACTTCTTTGACATCAGCCATTGCAACTTCTTTCTAGATATGTCTCCTGAGGCAAGGGAAACACATGTGTGATTTTAAATATTAAATGATATTTTGTCTGTATTGTTGATGTTTCTATCTTGTATCTGACCTTTGTTTGAAATTGAAATTTGCTAATGAATTTTCTTACGTTTGTATTTGCATTTGCCTCTGTGTATATTTACTGTTTAGTTTTCAGTTGACCCTTAATTTAGTGCATCTGTATTAATATAATTTTAGATTTATTTTATATTTACACAATTTTAATATTTTATAAAATAATGCAACATGTAGAATTATATAATACATTTTTATTAATAAAAGTTGTTTACTAGCCAAAACACATTTATTTATTTTTCTTAAAGATTTTATTTGTTTGAGAGAAAGAGAGAGAGCAAGCATGAGCAGGAGGGGCAGAGAAGGGACAGAGGGAGAGGGAGAAAAGCAGGCTCCCCACTGAGTGTGGAGCCCTACACAGGGCTTGATCCCAGGACTCAGAGATCATGATCTGAGCAAAAGGCAGATGCTTAACCAACTGAGCCATACAGGCACCTCCAAAACATTGTTATTTACGGGCATGATTTCATTTAACCCAAGAAACTCATCCACAGGGTAAAATTTTACAATCAAAAGTGGAAGTTCTGAGAGGTTTTTTTTTTTTTTCCTCCTTTTTTCTCTTTTCCATTTTCTTTCCCCTACATCTAAGCAGTAAGTGTTGAAGCTGGAATTCAAGCACAAGGCATTATTCCTAAGTAAATTAATTAAACTTAATGAAAAAAATTCCATTTCCTATTATACCTTAAAATATCTAAGAATGCAATAGTTAGAGAGTATCAAGTTGACTAGGAAACTTCACCAGTATATGACATGGAAAAAGATTTATTTCAAAACAAAACAAAACAAACGAAAGATTTATTTCAATATTTTCTTGATTTCTACCTCCTCTAAGAGAGGTGTGACACACACAGAGATATACAGTTTTCATATTCAAATTAGATTTGGAAAATCCTAATACATCTTTAAGATTCGCAATGCAAATAAGCATTTTAAAAGATTGTTAGGAGATAATTCTCCATGGGATATTGAATTTCTGAATGTTTTGTGGAGGGAGGCATAGAACGTCTTTTAATCTGACTATCTTTTCAAGTATATTTGTATTGGGAGCAGCCTTGGAAGATGGGAGCAGAGGAAAAAAATGCTTACTGCCTAATATAACAAATCCAAGTCTTCTAAATTTAGGCTTCCTTTGTTGTAATGCAGCCTACTCTGTGTGCTGGGTTCCTCTGGGCCAGTTCACATTGCTTCCATGGGACACAAGCACCAGGGGACCTGAAGCAAATATGCTGATGTTCACGCTGCCTGCTGGGCCATGAGTAACAAGAGTCATTTGTCTCTGACCCAGGAGTCTGATGACTTCAGCGAGTGCCTATGAAATTAGCAGGCTAACTTGTAAGCTTATAAGTAAGATAAAAGCCCAAACCCTCACAATCTTGAAAATGCTCTGACAAGTTCTTCAACAATAATGATTTACATTATTTAAATAAGCATTTCCAAATATCTTTAACCATGAATTTTTTTTAAAAGATTTATTTATTTTAGAGAGACCACATGAGCAGGGGGAGGGACAGAGAGAAAAGGAGACAAGCTGACTCCCTGCTGAACAGGGAGGCTGACCAGCAGAAGGCTCTATCCCAGGACCCAAGTTCATGACCTGAGCCAAAACCAGGAGTTGGTCGCTTAACTGACTGAACCACCCAGATATGCCCCAACCATGAAAATCTTTTTAACCTGTACCTGTAATGTTAATTCATATTTCACAAACTCACTGTACAATGAACATTGAGACTGTCTTTCCAAAACAGTTAAATTGTATACTTTTTGACTGAGTGAACTTTCAAAATGCCGTTGGTTTGATGGAGTTCTCATATAAATCTATTAAGAGTTCTGTTGTTTTTACTAAATTCAGGTTTTCTGTTATTATATCGTATAAGAATCTTCCAGTATATATCTCATCTATAGTTGGTAGTTCCAGTATAGCCAACCATTTATCATAAAAAAATATAGATAGGGCGCCTGGGTGGCTCAGTGGGTTAAACCTCAGCCTTTGGCTCAGGTCATGATCCCAGGGTCCTGGGATCGAGCCCCACATCAGGCTCTCTGCTCAGCGGGGAGCCTGCTTCCTCCTGTCTCTCTCTGCCTGCCTCTCTGCCTACTTGTGATCTCTCTCTCTCCGTCAAATAAATAAATAAAATCTTACTATATGTATGTGTGTGTGTGTATGTGTGTGTATATATATATATTCCCATTTCCCCCATTTCTGATTACTGCAAGTGTTGTCATGGAAATATAGGCTGAGAGATATATTTAGAAGGTGAAATAATAGGTAAGAAAAACATGTAGTTACCTTGAAGGAAGCAGAGGAATGACTCAAATGAAAGTGCTACTTGATGGTACTTCATACACTAAATTCAGGTTTGGAATTTTTACAAGGAATGTGTTTCATTAAAAAAATACAATGACTTTGGGGCACCTGGGTGGCTCAGTGGGTTAAGCCTCTGCCTTTGGCTCAGGTCATGATCTCAGGGTCCTGGGATCGAGCCCCACAACTGGCTCTCTGCTCAGCAGGGAGCCTGCTTCCTCCCCTCTCTCTGCCTACTTGTGCTCTCTCTGTCAAATAAATAAATAAAATCTTAAAAAAAAAAGAAAAATACAATGACTTTTCCTTATGAGATACTATATAATAAGTATTATGATTTTTCTTGGAGATCCTATTCAATTTATAAATGCTAATAATATCCAGGGTTTATAAGTTATATGTACAAGAGAAAGACATAACCAAAAACCAATAATGGTGTTTTGCCACCAACCTCTGTTCATTACATTTTCTTAATTATTACTGTGAGACTATTCCTATCACATGAGGTAAATACTTTTGTCAGGTAAAATAAGACAAAATGAAAGAAGTTGGCAGGAACTCTTTTTAAATTAGGGGCTTCTCTGAAAATGTGACAGTTTCTCTGGTGGTAAAGCTATGACAACGATGTGAAAAGATGTAATCATTTTAGTTTTGAAATTGGCTGTCACTCACTACTCCAATGCCTTATTAGCAAAACTTTGATTCTTCTCTTACTTTTAATGTCCTAAGATATGGTAGTCTTCTTTTCTAACATTTTAAAGCCACAAATTAAAAGGAAATACATTGACAATTTGTATTAAAAAACGTTTTTTCAAAAAGTTTTTCCTTTAAAATGGCATTAGTTCTCAGTGAACGTAAACACTGTCCTTGTTCCCCAAGCCCACTCTATTTCACGATTTTCTGGATTTCAGCAATGCTTCCCAGTGCACCTAATCCCCACCACAATTGGGAATTGAAATCTCTGCATTTAGAAGAGGAGTCAACTAACAGATTTCAAGTTTAACTGCACTCTTCATTTAATGGGCTTTTGTGAGTGGACTTTTCTTCAAATATTTTCCTAAATATGTTTGTGATTATAAGCATAATATATATGCACGTAAATTTACAAAGTAAAGAAATTAGGGGTTGTCTGGGTGGTTCAGTTGGTTAAGCTTGTGCCTCTGCCCAGGTCATGATCTCAGGGTCCTGGGATGCAGCCTTGTGTCCCTCAGGGCTCAGTAGGGAGTCTGCTTCTCCTTCCCCTTCTCCCTCTGCTCTTCCCTCCTGCTTCCCTTTCTCTCAAATAAATAAATAAATAAAATCTTTAAAAAGTAAAGAAATTAACAAATAAATAGTGACTGTCAATATTTAGTATAAATACATAAGCAAATAACTGGGAAAATTAAGGAAATGTTTGTTTTGTTTTAATGTTTGAGAAATTCATTACTCAAAATTTTAATAACTGATAAATCTGAGCCCTTTATGGGTAGGACATTCCTTTACCTGTAAGCTTTTTGCAGAGGCTTTGTGTTATCCATACTCAGCATTTTCTGTAGAATTTAGCTCCTGGAAACTTTCTCAGTTAGCATACGGACAGACATGAAGAGTAACTTGAGATGGGTCATTTTAGACATCCTCACGTTTTACTTATGAAGTGCCTATTCAACTAACCCCTTTGTTTACTTACAGATAAATGAAAATGACTTTTTTCTTTTCTTTTTTTCCTGGTTAAATTTTATAAAATTTCATCTGTCACAATCCTTGATTTCCCCCATTTTTGCTCATCATAGAATCTTGCAGACATTTAACTGATAGAAGTCATTCCACAACTTACATATAGAATTACTTGCTATTTTTTTCACCATCCTCCAGCAAGCACTGAATGTTACAAAGATATTTGTATATTCTTACTGCTGAGACAAAAAAAAATAATAACACATTTTAATGTTTGCATGATTTTGAATGAGATTGGATATTGTTCATCTGTTATTAGCATTTATAGTTATTTTACTGTATTTGAATAGACTATTAATATCTTATACACATTTTAAGGAAAATTTGCATTTGTTGATATATAAGAACTTACATAGCAATGCAGCTAAATCTATGCCTGTTATATTTATTGCAAAAATTGTTTTAAGTTTGTCATTTTTCTTCTTTTGATAGTTTATAAGTTTTATGCACATATATCAGTGATATTCTTTAAAACTTCTCTCAGTAATTTACACTTAGAAAATACTCTAAACTAAAATCACCTAGAGGGACGCCTGGGTGGCTCAGTTGGTTAAGCGGCTGCCTTCGGCTCAGGTCATGATCCCAGCGTCCTGGGATCGAGTCCCACATCAGGCTCCTTGCTCAGCAGGGAGCCTGCTTCTCCCTCTGCCTCTGCCTGCCACTCTGCCTGTGCTCGCTCATTCTCTCTCCCTCTCTCTCTGACAAATAAATAAAACAAAATCTTTAAAAAATAAAATAAAATAAAATAACCTAGATAAAAAGAGAAAATTTAAGATAGAATCGAGTTCATGTTGAGTTCTGAACAAAATAACATGCAATATATCTTTATTCCAATATATTCCTAGTCTTTCGCTTCCATTTTTCGATTTCAACAAGGAGACCATTCTAAGGCGCTTGGTATATGTTCTTTTTTCTTTTTTTCCTGTGTGCTCCTATGGTGTATGTACATATATAGGTATAGATTTGTTTGTATGTATTTTTCTTTTACATACATGGAATTATTCTGTAAGCCTCAGTTTATTTCTATTTCTAGTTACATAGCACTCTACCTTTATTTTTACCATGATTAGGTTGATTTTGACTTCTCTACAGTTCCTTAATGCATGTAACATGTTTTATTCATCTGTTTTCTCAGAGAAGGTCACGTGGATTACCTCCAAAACTCCAGTACCTCAAACAGTGTGTGTGAACAACCACTATATATGTCCCTATAAATTTGTGTGGAAATCTCCTTGACATATATAACCACCAGAAGGAAAATCAGAAACAATAGGTACATTTTTATCCAATTTGACTGCATATTGTTAGATTCTTCTCCAGAATGGATATACCAATCAGCACTTCCTTTCGTGTATAAAATTCTAAATGCTCTCCTATCACCTGCCTATACTTGCATCATTAGATGTCTTATTTTTGCCAAATTTCTGGGACCAAAGTTATGTTTCATTTTTGTTTACATTTGCATTTCTGTAATTTTAATGATTTTGACCATTTCTTTCTGCAGTTATTTGCCTTTTGTTATCACTGTGAATGTCTGGTCATACCTTCGTCCATTTGGTCACTGGCAGTTCTCCAGATCCATCTTGTTGTCGTCTAAACTTTTAGGAGTTTCTTAACTTCTTTGTTAGTTATAAATATTGCAAACATCATTTCTCATTTGTCTTTATTTGTATTTTGTAATATTTACTAAAGATCAAGATTCTTAATTTTGCTGTTGTCCTATTCATCAGTTTTTTGCTTTTGCTTTTGATTTGGGGTTTAGTACAATCTTTTCATTACCTAGTTCACTAAGAATATTTCGAATATTTCTTCAAAAAGGTAAAGAACTTTAACAGAGCATTTTTTTTTTCCTCCCACACTTACTGATGTAATAATATGATTTTTCTTTTTGGCCTGTTGATTTAGTAGTAAATTTAGTAAGTCACTTTTATCCATGTACAACATATTCAGTGATCTTTGTATTTCTGAGATAAGGTCTTTGATTATGAAATATCACTGGTTTGATTTTTAAGCCAATATTTGATTTATCTCTAAGTGATATAAATTTACAATTTTCTTGAATTTTCCTTATCCAGATTTCAAATACAATAGTAACTTTATGAAATGAGCTGGAATTTTTTTTCTTATCCTGGTAATGATTTTGTGCTTTTTTTTTTTTTTTGGTTAAAATTGCTTAAAACACTTTATTGAACTTAATTATGGTAATTTCACATGCAAATATTTAATTTTCCTGGAATTTATTTTGTAATATGTTGAGATAAACTTTTGTTCAGATAGCCAAATTTTATACTAATACTTTTGAGAGAATGTGTGACTTTCTGTTCATGAGTAACTTCTCTTTAATCATTTACTGAGGACTTAAATATTCTAGGCGTGTTTAGATAGTTTCATTAAACTTTCTGTTGATTCTTGAACTGGTGTTGTAATTATTTTCAAAAATATTGTATGTATACTTTAAATTTTCTTGCATATCTAAAATATTTTCAATTGTTTTCAAATTATAAAACAAAAGTTAGCTTTGATAAACATGTTTTCCACTCAGTTGTTATTTCAAAATTATTTAAAAATTATTCCACTAGCACGAGACATAGTAATGCAAATTTTGAGACCTGTTTTTATTAAACTTAACAGAGATTAAGTAATGCTCTGTAAAAAAGAATCCTTTCAGCTATCCTAATTAAACTTCCAGCATTTTTCCAGCATTTTTTTTTAAAGATTTTATTTATTTATTTGACAGGGATCACAAGAAGGCAGAGAGGCAGGCAGAGAGAGGAGGAAGCAGGCTCCCCACCAAGCAGAGAGCCCAAGGCGGGGCTCGATCCCAAGACCCTGAGATCATGACCTGAGCTGAAGGCAGAGGCTTTAACCCACTGAGCCACCCAGGCGCCCCCAGCAGCATTTTAGTTTTTTAAGTTGACAATATTATCCTTCTTAGAAAATTTTCTTTTCTTGGATCATGTGACACTATTATCTCCTGATTTTTCTCTCGTTTTACAGATAACCTCCCAACTTTTTCTAGGTCTCTCTTCGCTCGTCCTTTTTTATCTACATCTAAAGCTCTATTGTTCCTCTATAGAGTTCAGTCCTTGGCCCTTCTTCTCACACTACACTGTTTCCTTCAGTGATCATATCTAATCATATTCCATCAACAAAATATGACTATTACATTAAAATGTGTATCGCCAGTTCAGAACACTCTTCTAACTTCCAAGTATCTGACTTGACATACCCCGTGAAATGTCTCATATTGAAATTCAAAGTCTTGTCCAAAACAGATATCGTAATCTCCTACCAGCTACGGAATAACACCAATACAAATATCCTACTCCTTTTCCAGTAAGGAGGGAGGGAGGATCCCTATGTAAGTCCAGTATCAAAACCATCTACTAATTCATAGCAGAATGTTATCAATGTCTTCAATGATCCTTCTTGTTTCCTCAAGTACTACCACTCAATATCCTTTGCATTCCACGTATTGTTAATCTTGAAACACATTTAATATGACCTTATATTTTTATAGCTACTCTAATACCTCAGAATCTTTACCACCCTTTATGCCTGGACAACTGTAATAATTTTTCTAAGGGTTTTCCCCATATATATGCTGGTTTCACTATTCTTCACACCACTAAGAAAATATATTGAGAATGTAAATACTATTATTTTACTCCAATGCTTGAAACTCTGTTCTATAGTTTTTGTGTGTATGCAAATGAGTGTTTTATTATATGTCTATTTGAAGATGTTTATCATGACTTATTATTTGCCAACAGGGGTTATATTAACTTCCCTTGTTTTTTACACAATATTTGTCAAATATTATAATTTTTAAAAATTTAATAGATAGAGAATAGGATACAGTATCCACTTAGATCCCTCGAATCTAGCAATCATACATTCTGTGCGGTTCTGCTGAAGTAAAAGAATTATCTGCACCTTTTCCTGCCTAACCCTCTGAAACTCATTACTAATAAGAGTTCTTGAACAAAAAAAATAAATAAAACTACAGCATACCTTAAAATTTCTATAAATGTTCTGTTTATTAATCCCCTCTCAAGTACTTTACTTCTGAGGTTTGAATCTCAAGCCATTATCCTCCTTAGTTTATGCCGCAAGAAAGGTTGGTCTAGTTGTCTATACATGTGTGTCTGTATGTGTGTGTTGTGTTGTTGATGACCATATTTTTTGTCTCATCAGCAGGTGGCATTCATATAAAAAAGGTAGGCTGAGCAGTTTCTGGTGTTCTGGTGGTCACACACACACACACAAACACACATCAGTGACCCAAAAGAAAAAAATATCTCAATGGCATCAAAGGGTTAATAGAAAAATAATTATAAATATCCAACAAAATATGAAAAAATATCCTCGGGAGTGAGAGGGGACAGACTTTGGGAATTTAATGAATCTCCTGTATTGCTTTAGATTGTCCCTGCCAGTGGGAGTCTGGCCTGGGTTTATATTCTGGAAGGAGTCACAAATTTTGCTCACATCCTGAAAGGCAGGCTAGTGTTTGGTTGTACATACACCTAAACACAAGGACCCTGCTAGCTTTCATTTCAACACTGGTTGAGGTGGAACTCTTTTATCCACTTTGCATTTTTTTTGAAATTGTCAAATTTTGACTTATTGTCCTTTAGCCTAAGGACAGAATAGGTGCTTAAGCTTCTTATCACTATTTTCTTGAAGAGCTATTTTCATACAAGAAAGTAGAAGTGTGTGTGCATGTGTGTGTGTGAGATTGGGAACACAGCAAGGGCAAGATATTAACCTTATAGAACTTGGTATGCACTAAGCCTATACACATCCCATACATGTGGTGCTTTTTTCAATATTTTTCAGTGTTTTTTCAAATAAATATTTTTGAGTAAATGAAGGATAAATCTGAATTGCTTTCCATATTGATTTTTCATGTTAATATCATCTCCAATGATGTAAGAATCTTTTCTCTCTCTTACATGTATGCATACATACATAAATATGTTGTCACTCATGTGTTATACATACATATATTTATATACAGGTACACATATCTGTGTGTATAAATATATATAGGTGTATGTCTCTCCCTACATATAATGTAATATCCATATGGTAATGCCATACACCAATAATAATATGGGGGGGAAGAGAGGGAGAAATATGGAGAGAGAAGTCATATTTTAATGTATTTATCTATCTATTCATTTATTTAATCACTTACTCAATAAACATTTATAGATTATGAGAGTAATACAAAAGTCAATACATTTAATCTCTGACTTAAGATACTCATCATTCATAAGCTCATTCATTTGACCTGTTCATTTGGTATTTATACTCATTTATCATCCCTGAGAATCAGTTCTTTCTATTCTCACTATTTTACTCTTTCAAGCTATGGTTTTAAGTGAGAACAATACTTGTTTTAACTGTGTTTGGATACCAACTCATTTCTGAAAATGAGTTTCTGCCCTACTTCCAGAGAACACTATAGTTTTTAAAGATTTTTAAACATCTTTCCTATACATACATTTTGTAATACTTTTTTAAAGATTTATTTATTTATTTGAGATAGAGAGAATGAGTGTGAGTGGGGGGGCGGGCAGAGGGAGGGAACCTTCAAGCAGACTTCCCACTCAGCATGAAGCCCAATACCTGGCTGGATCTCCTGGGGCTCCATCTCACAACCCATGAGATCATGACCTGAGCCAAAATCAAGAGTTGGATGCTTAACTGACTGAACCACCCAGGGACCCTGTAATACTTTTTATTGTGTAACCATTCAGACATTCTAAAGATTTATGGAACTATTTGGAAAACACATTAACCAACTTAGAAGGAAATAAATGTATAGAAAGCAATGCAATCTCTAAGAAAATGGGACATGTGTTTTGGTTCAGAAAGACTTGTCTACTAAGAACTTGGCTGAAATAAAATCATACTCCCTGAAAAGCAAATGTATTAATGAATCAATTGTTTCTCAAGGAGAAGAGTCAATTAAAGGGGGAAAATGACTATGTACCTTTTATTCTGAGTAAAAAAAGAAAAAGTGCACTTTAGGATTCTAGAGAAAATAGTAATTTAACTAAATCTTTAAGTATTTAGAAGAAAAAGAATTCAAAGAACAACCATTTATCAATATTTTTCATCATTGTTTGGTCCATCAGAATATGTTAGTTTAAAATAGCACAAAATGGAGAAGGTACAAACATTTAAAAATTTGGTAAAATATCATATATTATGGAAGAAAGCAGTTACTTAGAGATACAAGATGACTTTAAATAAGTTAAATTAAATGATAGATTTTAAACAGCCCTACTAACTCAATAAATGTAGTAAAACAAATTAATCATATTTCTATATACCATATTAAGAAGGGAAATACTGCAATCTAGAAGGATACAAATATGTAAAGCAATGTGCAGTTATTGCTATGAATTGAGCCTCATCTATTATGCAGCAAATATGCTTTTGGATTGGAAAGAGGAAAAAAGGGAAGTACTATTACTATCAAGTTTTGGAATAACATGATAAAACGGTGGGTCTTAAAAAATCACCAAAATAACTTACAACAAAATGATTTTTTTTATGGCTTGAAAATAAGACAGAATTTAGGTATCTGTTATTGATGCATGAAACAAGTGAATCGTATGATATAAGCTATAGCAAACTGGAAAGCCCACAGGAGAAATAGATCTTTCTTTTGTCTTTCAAAGATAAGAAAAGTGTAGTCTGCTGTGAATAGTGGATGCTGAATCAAAAATTAGGAAAGAGAACATTTTCATTTCATCTCTTGATATATTTTAGACTGTCACTGATATTCATACAAGCCTTTGTATACACAAAGAAGAACTCAATTTCTTTATTCAGTTGACTGAATGACAAACAGCTAAATGGAAAATCTCTCTGGACCCTGGGATTTACTAATAGCAACTTGTTGACGTAAGAAAGAAAGCAGAAAGATGATTGATATTTTAAAGCAAAGTTCCTCAAACTGTATTCCATGAAACAATAAAGTTCTATAAGATTAATAAATGTCACATGATAGAGAAGTATTCCATTAGGAGAAAGTCCTGTTTTATATTTGCCCTGTTGGAGTTTTCAAGAGTGTATTAGCATTTTAAAGACTGGATTATCTTGCTATGAAGGGCTCTATTAAACTTTACCTAATTTAGCATACCCGCAACTTACTTTCCACAATTCTTTCTGTAAAATATCCATGAAACATCCTTTTGGAAATGCTGCCCAAGACTTGGAGAAGAATCTGTTCCATTTTCTGGCTTCCATAAAAGACCCAAAGAAGACATTACTATATTGTCTACCTAGTATTTTAGCTGGATTTACTTTGGACACATTTTAATTATATTTTGGTTGCCATTATTTTTATAAACCTTTCAAAGTTATCACATTTGACATCTGCCCATTGTTCCCCCTCCTGGGCTCAGATTGATCTCCCCAGTATCCTATCATCTTGGAACGTCCTCTTGGTCTGGCTTGTACTGGCTTTTGCTACCTATAATCAGAAAGAAGGGACAGAAAGATGTCATAATGACAAAAGAAGAAGAAAAAAAACTCACGTCAGACTATGATCAATAGTTGTTTTCAAATAGATAAAACTACAAAAATGTGACTGAATTAATTCTGATATACCATTAAAAGAGAAAAACAACAAAAAAAAAAGAGCTCAAAAAGAAGGAAAAATAAAGATACCTCAGAAATTGGTACAATATATGGATGACTGTTAGGTAAATGAAAATTAGAAACAGCTGATTTTAGACCATTTTAGTCATAAAGATGTATGAAGCTTATCAATCATTTTGTCATGAGTGGAATTTTTGAATGCTTTACATTCAAAACCTACTTTATATTATGTACCCAAATAAATTACTGGTGTTTACTGATTTAAATACAGAAAGGAAAGCCATTAACAATACATTTTTTAAAAATCTGATTAACAAATAATCAGTCATTGAAATTTTTTTTTAAGATTTTATTCACTTATTTGACAGAGAGAGAGATCACAAGTAGGCAGAGAGGCAGGCAGAGAGAGAGGAGGAAGCAGGCTCCCTGTCAAGCAGAGCCCAATGTGGGACTCGATCCCAGGACCGTGGGATCCTGACCTGAGCTGAAGGCAGAGGCTTAACCCACTGAGCCACCCAGGTGCCCTTCAGTCATTGAAAATTTTGCTTTGGCTCTTAACTTTTCACAAAAGAATGTCTATTTTATTTTAGGTTTATATACTATTTATATAGCATATGTTTACAACTTCAACTCATACTTCAAAATATTAGCGATTGAGGTTCTTCTAAAGAGAATAAAGTATTTCCTCTCAAGTTCTTATCAAAAACCCATCTGAGAAAGGAATTTAGGGAAAATTTCTGAAAGATGTGCAGTCCTTACGTTCTTTGCACTAACCCTGAATAAAGCCTAATAATTACAAAACCCAAATTTTCAGGTAAAATATTTTAGCTTTACAGAAATCCCTTCAGTGTATTGCAAGTTTATATCATGTCCTTGACTTTTATTAAAGAGTAGTACAAGAAGAACCATACAAAGCAGAATACTGTGAGAGGACTCATAGGAAGTGCTTGACTTTTTTTGCTAGAGAAATGTTGTTGATTATGTTTTCTGCTTAGTAATATTACTCAAGAAATTAAAGAATTAAAAGTTTTATTTTAGACTTTGGTGCTTGGAGGTTTTACCTTTTCCAAAGAGCTGTGGTTCTTTCTCCTTTCTGAAAATGCCACTATGGAACTGACTCTATTTGAAACCCCCCTCCCAACTTCTTTGGCTTCAGAATTGGAAGCAGGAATTTTAAATATTCGGATTTTTAGTACAGACAGACTAATTTGGTTGCGTTCTCCTCCCCAGTTTTCATTACTATTTATATAGTCTTTTATCCTGATTATTTTTTTAAAAGGTGTTACTTATTTATTTGACAAAGACACAGAGAGAGTGTATGTGTGCACAAGCACGGGGAGTGGCAAGATTCCTGCTGAGCAAGGAGCCCAAAGTGGGATTTGATTCGAGGACCCTGGGATCATGACCTGAGCTAACGGCAGCCGCTAACTCACGGAGCCACCCAAGAGTCCCATCCTGATTATTTTTATTTCTCTTCTGTGCAGCAATTATCCTGGTCTCTTTCAAAACAAAAACAAAAACAAAACCCAGAATAGCATTACAGATTTCTCATAAAGTACAGAGTTTGAGAATCCCAAAGGATAGTATTTTATTTACTGTTTGATGAGAAATAACCTCTAACCTGAATCAGATCTGCAAAGATAAAGGTTATTACTCTTTAGGTTTAGCTCTTCCTGATCTCCCAGGAATCTCTCAAATTTTGTTACAATTGCTTGACTCTTGCAAAGGTGTATTTCATGTCTATCCTTTCCCTGGCTCTAATTCCCAGCTTCTATTTTCTTTTCCTTTTTTTTTTTTTAAACTTCCCTAGCTATTGTAAATTTCGTTAAATCCAGTTCTGTATTTATAGTGCTTTGGGACCTGTTGGTTTTTTTTCCTTCTATAGCTCCGGAGGGAATACTTTATCTTTTCCCCTTAGAAACCATAGACTCTTATGGGTCTGAGGCCTGTGGAATAAAAAATACTTTCTAGATCCTGAGTGATATTTCTCTATGAGTCAAACAGGTAAACGTTTCCAGCTCGTCGTTTCAATGTTCTACTTCAGTTAGACTAACAGTCAGTACGTGAGTCCTGAGTTGAGTCTCTGTAAATCTGTACTAATTAAGGAGTTTTACCTTTAGACTTCTGTTTGAAATACACTTCTCACAGCTCTTTTCATCTTGCTTCCTTCTTGTCGTTGAGGTATGGATTCAAATATAATTCCCTCTGACTGAGCCTCTACCCTCCTCCCTCAGATGAGTTCTCTGAACGAGGCGTTCCCAGTGAGGACTACTGTGTTTCCTATTTCATCTTCATTGTCATTTTTTTTTAAAGATCTTATTTATTTGTCAGAGAGAGCGAGCATAGGCAGACAGAGAGGCAGGCAGAGGCAGAGGGAGAAGCAGGCTCCCTGCTGAGCAAGGAGCCCGATGTGGGACTCGATCCCAGGACGCTGGGATCATGACCTGAGCTGAAAGCAGCCGCTTAACCAACTGAACCACCCAGGCATCCCTCATTGTCATTTTTAGTACACTTACACATTATTTGTTTGAATTATTTACTTTCTGTTTCTGACTTGAATACAAGCTCCATGAGGTCAGGAATTCTACTGTTCACTGATCCTTAGCACCTAGTGCTACTATTGTGCCTGGAACATACATAATTGGAGTTAAAGTTTTCTCATTTTTATATTGTGAGAATGTGAATTTTTTTATAAAGTTTATAAAGTTTATAAATTTTTTTATAAATTGAGCACAACAGGTGTGTTTTCTTATATAAGAAAAGCCCATTGGTTTCCCTGATTTAAAAACTCATAGATAAAAGCTTAATTCCTTCTGAGAATTGTCACTCAATGGGAGATTATTATCCAGTTTCCTTATTCCTCTGTATATTTCTTCAGACATAATTGTAAGAGCAGTACATTTTGTGAGGAAAGAAAAAAAAAAGTAGTGTTCTTAACAGAAATATGCTTAAAATCACGAAGGGACATGCAAAACTCTGTTATTGTTCCATAAATGTACTACTATTTAATTTTCTAAAATATTTAAAAAAAATAAAACTGATAAGTTCCAAAAGCTGAATCACAACTCTCTCTGTGGTTAACCTAGACCACTGTGGATTAGGTAATAGTGGCAGATGTCATTGTAGTACCACCTAAATTTGATCCTTGGTTAAAACGTTCATTCTGTGGTTAGCCTAATGCCTCGGCAGAGGGACAAAAAAATTGATGGCTAGAATTGATGATAGGGATAAAGAACCAAAATAACACAGAAAGACTCTAGGGAGGGAAAAAGGCAAGCTGGCCCCCGATCTAGTAACGTGGCCTTAAAATGTGTACAGTTTGCTTACCAGATGGTCTCTTTAGTAATAGAAAGAATCAAACATTCAGTCAAAAAAAAAAAACAAACCCAAAAACAAAAACAAAAAAACAAGGGGATTAAAAAGCATCATTACATTTATATATAAATCATATACTGCCGCTTCCTGATGGTGCACGGGAGAAGAATGAGACACAAACAAGTCAGCCGCAAAGAGAAAGGGAGCAAGGGACAACAGTAGAAAAGACTGTTGCCCTGAACAACTAACTCCTCAGTCCCATATTTATTAGATATTAGACTGTAATCAACAAAGGAGCCAAAGAAGGCTACACATTAATCATATGCTCGGTAGATAAACAAGAAGGAAGGCAAAGTATATCTGGTCAAGGAGTATAAAGTTTATAGCTGAGCAACACGTTCAAAGGATCATCTAATTAGCTACAGGTGCTCTCAGGGAAAGGGGAGATAAAGGAAAAATGACGCAGGCAGCGTTCCGCCCTGAGCGGGCCGGGCATCCCCAGCTGCTGGGCTTCAAGGACATATATCGTCCTCTCCCCTGGTGGCCTGTTGCCAGTATGTGTTTTTCTTAAGACTCTATCGAGGCATGCTTGATGGCTAGTATAATTTCTTATAAGTCACATTTTAAGTAAGACATTGTTCTGAGGGACAGTTACAATATAATAATAAAGCAATTTGACCATTTCCTGAGACCATTAATATACCTATAAATAGTACCTTTAAGGGAAGCTTTCTGTTTCCAGCAAAAATTTCATGTGGTAATGGAGTAATGGAGTTGGGAATATTTTTTCCCTTTAGATATCACTTTTCCACAACTTGCCCTGTGTTTGATGAGTGGGGAAGCTGATGATGACAAATTTTTTTCTTTGGTGGTGTACGGCGTACAAATTTGTAAATGCCTAAGCTTACCAAAAGTGTTTTTTATCAAACTACTCATTACCTTTTGAAAGTCATTGAGGCAATAGATCAGGCTTTTGAAGGATACTATGGGAGCAGGAAGAGAAGGTCAGAACTCTGCCAGTAATTTTGTTCTGTCAATGTTGACTACACAGAAATCACATAAAGTTACAAGGCAGTGGTTTTTAACTAAATTTCTAAGAATTTCTGTTTTGTTAGCATTTCTAACTCAGGACGTCAAGTCTAGAGCAGCAAAAACAGAAGATGAAAAGCAATTACTCTCTGGCATTTGGCACTAATTAATATAGACTTCTTTTTCTTCTATTTTTAAGGGGATTTCCAACACTTTAATGAAGGCTTGCTTTTCTCTGGTGAGGTCATTACCCTGCTAGCCTGGGTAGCTGGGGAGTACAGAGTTACAGGGAAAATACACAGTGGCCTGATCAGCTCGTGTTCACTTTTCAATTTGCAGTAACAAAGGAGATGCTATGGTTGTAGTCCCAAGGTGCTGCTTGCCTGTTCCATTATCCGTGCCTAGTGCCCACTCCACTGTGATCTGCTTTGTGCGTGGAATTTGGCAGAGAGGGACAAGTTTACTGAGGTTTCTTTTGTGGCCAAATATACAGAAGATCTTTGTAAATGCCCTCTAAGGATTTGAAAGTTTTGTTTCCGATTTCATTGTGAAGGATTTAATTGCATACGTATCGAGCTATCTATACATATGAATATAGATATATATGTTTACATAAAATTTATTTATTATATGTAGTTACCGATTTGGCTATTTATATCTTATATTTTACTTTTATGGGTGCACTTGTTCTGTCTTACACAGAGAATCTTCTGCTACTGATCTGTTTCTATACTCACCTTCTTGTATTTGTGGGGTGGGAAGGAGAAAGGGAGTTGTGATTTTAGGTAGGCTTCATCCAGGAAAAGCTTCACTGAAAAGCTGTCTTTTGAATAAAGGCCTGAAGAAAGACAGGGAGGGAGTCACACGGAACCTGTGGTAAGAACATTCTAGGGAGACAACGCTTCAAGTGCAAAATTCCTGAAGGGATTCGGAAACATGAAACAGAGTGAAGGGAGGGAAGAGAGTTGGGGACAAGAAGGGTTAAGGGTACATATCAAGGAGCGCCTGCCCTCCCTTCATTCCTTCCTTCCTTCTTTTCTTCTTTCATTCTTAGAGAGAGAGAGGATCTTAAGCAGGTATCACACCTGGCACAGAGGTTGACACAGGGCTGGATCTCATGACTGTGAGATCATGACCTGAGCCGAAATCAGGAGTTGTATGCTTAACCGACGGAGCTATCCAGGTGCCCCCAAGCAGCCTCATTTAGAATGAGTTCTAAGTAGGGAAATGCAGCAGAGTTTCATGAGTTCCTGAGAGCCTACTAACATGCCATGAAACTCAGCTCTCCATGGCAGTGTTTATCAAAGTTGAGTGCATACAGTCATCACTCAATAAACACTTTCTTGAACAGGAGTTGAATGAATGTGCTTGTATGGAAGGACAACTGTCTTCTGTAACCATAGCTATATTTACCAATGTGGACTATAATCTGTTTGTAATTCCCCTTCTCACAGATTTTTCTAGTACATTCTACTAGCTGCCTGGGTCTGCTGCAACAAAGTACCATAAACTGTGTGGCCCACCAATGGAAATTTATTAACTCACAGTTCTAGTGGGTAGAAGACCAAATTCAAGGTGTTAGCAGAATTGATTCTTTCTGAGGGCTGTGAGAGAGAATCCGTCCCATGCTTCTCTCCTAGCTTCTGGTACCCTCAGGTGTTCCTTGGCTTGTACATGTGTTCTCCCTCTGTCTTCATGTCATCTCCCCTCCATGCACATATACCTCTGTGTCCAAGTTTTCCCATCTTATAAGAATGTAGTCAAATTGGATTAGTGCTCACCCTAATGACTTTATCTTAATGTGACCATCTGCAGAGACTTCTTTTCCAAATAAAATCACATTTACGGTCCTGGGGGTTAGGACTTCAACATCTTTTAGAGGATCCAATTCAACCCATTCCAATCAAGATATTACTTGCATGTCTGCATTAGAAGTGTTCTAGACAAGGTCACTGATGGCTTCACATAGATAAATCTAGTGGTCCCTTCTCAGTTCTCTTCTTAATTGACCTGCCACTAACATTTGATAAAGTTGATCACACCCTAGACCTTGAAACACTTTCTTCACTTGGCTTCCATGTGAACATACTCTCCTGGTTTTCTTACAATATCACTGCTCACCTGAGACATTTTGCTCATGTCTCCCCTTTTCTCCTATATTTTAATGGTGGAAAAATCTAAGGTTCAATCCTTGGTCCTCTCCTCTAACAGCACACACTGCCTTAGCAAAATCATTTAAGCCTCTCACCTTAGACAACATCAATATACAAACTACCTCCATATTTATAATTTCAATTCAGCCTTCTCTTCCATATACCCACTTGTATCTGCAAGTGCCTACATATCACCTTTACTTGATGTGTAATAAAAATTTCAAACTCAACATAGCAAAATGTAATTGCTGAACTTTCTCTGTGCCCTTGCTAATCTCATTGCCTTTTTCATCTCAGTTAATGACAATTCTGTCCTTCCACTTCTTAGTTAAAAACATGTGAAATCTTCTTTGACACCTTCTTTCTTTCACACTCCAAAGACAATCTGATGCTATATCCTGTTGGCTGTACCTTCAAAATATCACCAGAATCTGACCACTCTTTCCAACCCACTGCTACTTCCCTGCAGGAAGTTACCATCATCTCTCACTGGGATTACTGTGATCATCCCCTAAGTCCCCACAGGGATACAATCCTTGTATTCTATCTCCTCTTGTCAACACCGATGCCACAGCAAACCTTTTAAAAGATAAGTCAGACCACATGTCTCCACTGTTCAAAACCCTGTGAGACATCTTCATTTCACTAAAAAAAAAAAAAAAAAAAAAAAGCCAAACTACAGAAAATGCATTTAAATGCATTTAAGGTCTAATGTGATCTGCACTTTCCTCTTTCCATGACCTTGCTCCCTAATTCGGTCTCCTTGCTTATTCTTTGTAGCTACTTCATCCTCTTCAGTATACTTAACACATGCTGAGAATGTTTCTCCCTTGGGACACTTACACTGACTTTTTACTCTGCTTGTAATGCTTTCTCTCCATATGTCTGCAAGAATCACTTCCTCACTGATTGAAGTCATTACTGAAATATTAATTTCTCAATAAGTCTAATTCTGATCTTATTTAAAACAACACTTTTACTTCCTTACTTTACTCTACTTTTCCTCCTTTGTCCACTGTCTTTCTTACCTAGTGCCATAATCACATTATTTTCTCATGTGTCTGTTTTGTTAGTCCATCTCCTCTCTGAAGGAGAACACCTTTCTATTTGCTGATATTTCCCAATTAATTTGAACAGTGCTAGTACCAGTCTCATGGAAGGGACTTACTGCATTGATTTGACAATAATGTGTTCATTGATCTATAGAAAGAGGTGACTGCATATAGTAGTGACAGATTCTGAAGCCAAGAAAATTGTGGTTTTAAAAACAAATAAAAATTTGGAATATGTTTATCTCTCATAACATTTTCCACTCCAGATCAATGAGATAGATCAATCAGTTAGAGAATGATATGAAGAAGCTGCTTCAAAAATATTGAACAGACTAGTATTTTCCAATGAATTGCCATATTTTTTCAGATCAATAATTTGATTCCTGCTAACTGCTTCACATATGCATATAGATTTAGTTTTAAAGACATAAACAAGAGATTATTTTTTGTCTGATCCCTAGTAGGAAAAAAGAGAAAATTTCTGGCACTGCTTTCCTTTCTCAAAAAAAAAAAAAAAAAATCCTATTGTTGGGTCCATTATCAAAGGAACGAGACTGAGATGAAGTGAAAGTTATGCAAAGCCTTATTCTATTCCAAGCACTGGAAGTTAGACTGACCGGCCAGGGGAATGAGGCTGAGACAAAGTGAAAGTTATGTAAAGCTTTATTCTGTGCCAAGCATTAGAAGTCAGACTGACCGGCCAGGGCTGCCTCCGAAAAGAGCGACCCCCCCTTGGTCTTACAGGCTAGTTTTATAGGGCGCAACCGCAGACCTCTACGTATGTGGCTTTGGCTGATTGGATGTTTCCACCTGTCTGGGCTTGTTTTAGATGTGTGTTTTAGTAACAGTTACCTGGAACTGATGTAAACAAAATGGCCTTGTTTTAGGTGAGTGTTTTAGCAACAGTTACCTGGAACTGGTATCAGTAACTGCTGAGGCACTTATTAAACAACAAAATGTCTACCTAGGCAACATGGAGTCACTATGGCTAAATTGGCCCAGGCAGGCCCTAGGGGTTTAACAGGTTTTAACATGGAATCGGCCCCAACGCTATCTGTGATTTATGTCTGTTGAATATATATGTATATATATAAAAAAACAGTCAAACACTTCCTTGTACTCATTACCACTATTCATGTTTACATATGGGCAAGATAGAAAACAAACCCTTCATCTCAGAGCATCTGTGACACTGAGGAGATCAAGTGCCAAAGAAGTCAGGGATAACAGTGAAGGCAAGAGAAGCGGTGAGAGTCAGACTTTAACTGAAATGTTAGAAGAAGAGAAAATTGGGACAATAAGATTTGCAAATTATGAAGTCCCAGAAGAAGTTAGAACACTCTAAAGAAAGAGAATAAACTACTGCAGGCCAGAATCTCATTCTCCTAACGCTAGGGAAATACAGTGTAAGTAGGTCTGATGAGTAGGTATTCCCTTGGAGTTACAAGGGGATGAGAATCTGGCCCTGTGTCTTTAATTCCTACAAAATATATTTTTTATAAGGGAGAAGAACTCTAAGAGGTGATGATCCTGAGAGGGTTGGAAAATTGTACTGTGTTAAAATAGGTTATAGAAGGTGCTCTCTTCAAGTGTCCTAGCATCACAGGCAGGATGCTATCCCAAGGCAAAATGTATTTAGATAGGCTTTTGAGATGCTTCATTTCCTAAAAAGCCAACTTTATAGAAAATGAGGGCTTGGTGTGCTGAAAAATTCTTTGAAAAATCCTTTGAGGCTAGAAATCATTATATGACATGTAGCAACCCTGGCTATCATAATAAAAAACAAAACCTATTGCCCACCACAGAGCAATCACTATTGCAGAGAACAAGTTTTGTGATCACCAAATCCCATTTGGTTTTTCTCCCCTTAGCGCACAGGAAAGTACATTTCCCAAGCCCTTTACACTTAGGTGAAAAGAACTAGATTTAGGTGAAAAGAACTAGAAAAGAAGTATCGCCTCCAAGCTAAGGAATGGAAGAGCCATTGCTTCTGCTCCATTGTCAACTTACCTTCCTCTGTTGTGACCACACAGGCTTTTTGCTGAGACACCAGAGTCGCAGGAAAGAAGCAGCTGGGTTCCTCCAGTCCCTGCTTTCAGGGAGCTGCCTTGAACAGGCACTAAACCTGCACAACTTTGTGTGAGAGACAAATACACTGTTCCATGCTGAGTCACTGAGAATCTGGCTAACGCTCTCCATAAATGATAGTCAGAAATGGTAAGCAAATCA